>OZ038480.1:6000583-6278083 GCA_964036315.1 Acanthosepion esculentum | reverse complement strand
CAAGCAGAAAAACCAAAAAGTGAATGCATTAGTGTAGCTTTCAATATTAACTCACCAACTATTGTTCTATGGTAAGCGTCCTAAAATGGTTGAAAGTTAGATTTTCTCTGCTAGAGTCAATCTAAAAAGTTGATTGAAATCAAAGAAAAATGAATCAAAATTGGTTGTGTAATATTTAAATAAAAAATTAAAATGAGTGAAAGTAAAAAAATTAGACATTTTTTTGACTTTGTTTTCTTAATCATTTTTTTTTTCTGATTAGAAAAAAAAAAAGAAAAAAAAAGCTCCAATTGTTTAGTCATCCTTTTTATTCCAAATCTCCAAAATCTTCAACAAGAATGAGGAATAAAAATCTATTTCTTTCAAACAAATATTTTTATATTTATTTTCATAGAAAACAGAAAAAATTGATCAATGTCTGTGCTAAAAATAAAATGAACGCATTTTATGGATAATTGTACTGTGTTTGGATTCAATAAAAGTCAATTGTTGCATGTGTTTTATTCTCTTTAAAAATTCTCCATTGATTTTTGTTGATGTTGAAATCAGGCACATGGGAAGTATGCTAATTTGTTTCTTGTACATATTTTCTGTATTTTACAAGTATTTGAGAGAAAAGTGATTTTTCTTCTTTCACAGACTTGAACCCAAGACCCTAATGTTCTGCTTTATTTCTAGAGAAATTTAAAAAGATCATTTAACCTATTTTTCAGTTTCGTTTTTCTGTTTACCACTATTCTTACTAAGTTGCTACAAATTAAAACCAATAATTAACAGTTTAGAGCCAAATACTTAAATCTTGATTTTATAATAAATCTACTTTTGAAGCTTATACCTGAAACATGCACAACAATGAAATTTTATATGAAATATTTTTTTTTTTATTTAGACAAGTTTGGTATAAGGTCATTTTACAGGACTATCTGTTGATCAGTGAACTTGTTACTTTGTTCATCTCGGGTATGACTATAAACTGCATCCGTGTCTTGGATAAGACGATAAACTACGTCCAACAGCAAGGTCTCTGATCAGGAGGTTTTGAGGAGCGTGGGACCACCTCTTAATTGCTGTTGTTCCTGGGTCCACCCTTACCAGGGGTGGTAGTATCTGTTAGGGTCCCAGCTATCAGTAAATAGTTAACCCACAAATTGGGGTCAAAACACTATGAAAGTGTAAAAATAGGTTTTAATACCAGCAGTAAATTATTTTTTTAAATTATTAGCAGCAATACATTTTTGAAAAAAAATATTAACAGCCATGAAAATTGTCTACATTAAATAACCCATTGAGGTTGATATGCCATAAAACAAACCAAGCATTACTTTGTTAACATGTTTTTCACTTCCTTTTGTTCTCTTTTACAATGAAATTTAAATCTCTGCAATGTTTTTGTGTAAAAAGGCCAAAATGAATCTTAAATGGAAAAAGGTGCCAATTGATAATTTATGGTGGGATTTGTTTTCTTTTTCCCTTTTCAACTTGAATCATTTCTTTCATTATCAATCTCCTCCTCCTAATCATCGTTGCAGAAAAATGGAAGAAATTCTATTACAAGACCCTAGCATTACATCCCTTATCCTTGGGTGTCTGTGTTTTTAGGCCGCTTCTCTCATATTGATTAGACTTTGAGGCCAACAAGCATAGAGAACCCAAAATCTAAGCATATAGCAGTTATACCCTTTCTTCCTTCAAACACCATATATTGCCATCTTGTTTGTTTACTTATTACAAAGTATGTAGTTTTAGATGTAATAGTATTCAAATTTTATAGATAAAGCATTGACAGTAATTAGTAAGAAAGAATCTTAGGGGTGGCTTATGATAAAAAAAAGCAATAGAAATGAGATGAAAGGTTCTAGTAAAAAAAAATAGTAATCATAATGAAGAATGTGACATTTTATGTGTCTCTTCATAACTTCTTTTTTTTTTTTTTTTTTTTTTTGAATCCTTTTGTTCAGATTCAAATATCCAACTTGGAGGAGACCAGCAATATATCCACTCGGCCAGAGATCTGCTGATTGAACTATGTAGTAAAATAAACTTGCAAGTGTTAAGTTAGGTAGAGGGCTGGGCAGTGAGAAATGAAGAGATCTTGGTGAAAGTGATTAGCCAGTTCTGTGGATAAATAAAAGGTCTCATAGCTGAAAACTTGCTTTATGCAATGGTGTTTTTGTATTCCCTGTCTGAAGATAATAGGAGGTGCATTACATTCAGAGCATGAAAAAAAAAAGGTCTTATCAGTTACTTTCTTTTTCAACCAACAAAAGCCACACAACTTTGAAATCTGCACTAGTCTGACATGTTGATACCAGCCAATTCTTTCAAATTTCTCACTCTCCACTGGCCTTCATAATTTCAACTTCATCACCTAGATCTAAGCCCTTCTCTCGCTTAATATGATGTGCCGTGCTGGGTCTTTCCGCTTCAGCCTTAAAAATGATTTCAATGTTCCTCAAGTCTGACTTTTTAAGAAAACAGTTGCTCTCATTATTTGTGGAATATTGTCAATGAATTTTTCTTCATCTTTAAGGGAACTAATTCTAGGAAGAATTTAAGGAAGAATTGTTGTACTCTTCAAAACCAACCTGAGATCTTATGATATCCGTAAATGTCTTGGATTCATTCAATCGCATCCATCATGATATTCTCCCCCTGTAACTCTACGGTTTGTGTCCCTCTCGCTCATCCTTCTATTGCCCCTGAAATAATGATTACATTGAAGAATACTTTTTATGTTTAATTCTGCTTTCATTTCCGTGGGTTCATGGCTGATGACTTTTAGCCAAGTGTTGAAATGATCATTTTAAATCCACTCATTTTCGTCCTTTACTTATTTGGGAAACTTAAGCCATAAATCTGGACGCAGCCACCAAGAAGCGATTTCACAACAGTAATAATTAGAAGTTGATTTTAAACACTTTTCAGAAACGAGGCACCTTAGATTTGTCTGTAGTTATTGGCTAGATCCACTACTGTTTAGTAGATTTGATCTTATTTAAATAACCTCGGATCATTTCTGCATATAGGAAAGAATATTGTCGGTAGATGCAGGATGTGCCTATAATATAGGGGCCTCCACTAAATTTTCCATACCTAAGGTTTAAAATGAATTTAAAAAATTGAAAAGCATCCTTGAAGCTTTTCCTTTTAGCTTTAATTGAGAGCTAAATAATTATTTCCAGTAAGCAAAATACTCTGGAGTATTTCAAATAGATATTATATTGATTGAATTCTCAGATTTTTTGTCGTTTTCGATAAATATCGACCATTTTGATACATTAGTAAACAAAAGTTAAATCTCTGTTTTAAAAATCTTCCAAAAATAAAATATATATTTGTGACAATTTATTTGAGAAAGTTAGCAAATTTAAAGTTAAATTAATCTTATTTGAAACCAATATTAATTACTTATAGCATAAAACGTAGTATTTCTTAACCACGGCTCTTCTTTTCCTGACATGCTGATTGATGTATTAGCAGCCTACGGTGTTGACAGCTGAGTATGGTTGACCAGAAATTGACAAATTTACGAAAACTAAGTGAACGTTTTGCTTTTCGTTTTTAACTTCCTAGTAATTAAAAAAAAAAAATGAACATATTTTCAGCAATTATATAATATTTTGTTGAATTTTAGTTACTTTTTAGCTTTATAGCCTTACCTTTTTGTTACCAAAGTAACTCTTACAAAAATAACTTAAAAGTAAAAGGCAAAAACTTACTTAATAGAAGTACGACTCACACTAAAATGAATAAATAAACTAAAAATATTTAGTGGAATAGGAATTAAAAAAGTAAAAATTATTTTAAAGTTTAAAATTTTGAAGGGATCATTTGCAAAGTCTGTCGAGACGTAAACACAAATAAATAAAGAATTGCAGACGGTCAGATTTTTTCAGGGAAGACAACTCTTACAATAAAAAAAATTAAAATTAAAAAATTTTCGTGCAAAACATTTATTTGGCTTTTCAATTTCTGATTCGTAAATATAGTTTTCTCTTAATAACAATATCATAAACGGATTTAGTAATGCAGAATTTTAAACGATTTAAATTATTATAATTAAAAAAAAATCAAAACAATTCTTTTAGTTTTAAATATTAATTATTCATCGATTAATTTTTTTAAGACAATAATAGTGCCCTCAATAAATCTTATTTATAAAAGCAATTAAAAGCTTTTCTAATTAAATAATGTCATTGTATTATTGCATTTTTTCTTTTTTTCTTTTACAATTGGGAGCCGATTTTCAGTAAGTTTAATAAGTTTGAAAAAATGATTGATTGACATGCTCAAAGTCTTGCTTTTAGTTTTCCTTAACTAATAAAAATAATTTTATGATTGGAATTAAATTTCTCAAAATTTCATGAAATTAAGCAAGTGGTAGTGGTGATGGCGGGTTGGGGAGTAACATGTGTAAAAAAAAAAAAAAAAAAAATATTTTTATCAACATCTAAAAAATTTCAAAAATAATTTCATTAATTTGAAAGTAAGTCCCGAAAGTTTCATTAAGATCCAACAATGAGTTGACTTGCAAGAATTTCGAAATCAATGTTTTTCACCTGAAAAAGAGGCGCTGAAACACTAATCGCAAATATTACGTAGACTGCTGATAAAAAAAAAAAAAACAACCAAAAAAAACATTTTGAACGCGTTGGAAACGATTAAACATTTTAATAAAAAAAACACAAACTATTTTGGTCTTTCCCCTTAGTAGCATAGACATTTTGTATTTTGACGATAAAACTTTGTTTTTATTAAATTTGCGGCTTTTTTTAATCATGCTATGCTGTTTCTTCAGCTTACATAAGCAATTATTGATCGGCTCAAGTTATTTGTTGTTGCTTTTGAAACATTTCATAATTTAATAAAATGCCGTTTGTGGGATAAAAAAAACAAAAAAACAAACCTTTAATCCAGTTTGAAGAAATACAAAAAACAAAACAAAAACAAACTCCAAGAGCGCGAGATTGAAAGCTGAGAGGGCTGCTTCTTCTTCTTGAAAATAATAATGTAGCGTTCTTTAGTATTTTTAAAATAAATACAAAAAGCATTAGGTGTTCATTAGTTTAAAAAACAAAGAAAACAAAACCAAAAACTTAAGCATTAAGAGGTCATTTGATAAAAATCGCCTGAGGATACAGTAAGGCTGAAATCAAGATAACGGAGTATATATAAACTGACCTCCTGATTTTTAAAGTATGTGGTTGTGTATATGCTTCCATATGTATCTGTATGTATGTGTATATGTATGTTTATGGTTACATGTGTATATTTGTGTATATATGTATGTGAGCATGTATGTAGGAATATATGCATGCGTATATGTGTGTATATATATACATATATATATGTGTATGGATATATATATATGTGTGTGTGTGTGTGTATATATGTATATATATATATATATGCATGTGTGTGTGGTGTATAAATATTTGTATATGTGCGGATACTTATATGGACAGATATATATATCGGAATATATATGGTTAAAAAGCTTATAAATGATCTAATATTACCATTTCCTCATTATGAATCTATCGTTATTCCTATCATTAGTATGCTTACTGTTATTATTATTACTATTATTTTTACTACGATTATTATTATTATCATAATTCCTCTCATAGGTAATTCTGTATTAGGACTATTATTATTACGATGATTTTCTTTCTTTTTTATCATTATTACAATATAAAAAATAATAGTCATTACTTTTAAATCTTATTTCATTTCGAAATTCTTTTCAATTTTATTTTATTTCTTAAGATTCAAAATTTAAAATTCGAAACTTTAGATTTTCTTGAAAAACTTTTTACTCCCTAATTGTTATTCATAATATTAATAATGTTAATAAAAATATCGTTTATTTATATTATATTCACATTATATTTATTTCTTAGCTTGTTTTGTTGAAAAATTTTGACTGCTTAAATTAATGTCAAACGTTAACGGCCAAATATATAAATCTGTGTTTTTTCAAATTAACCGCAATATGCCCATATATACTAATTTACTCTTCCTTTTCCTTTTCTTTTATTCTTTTTCTTTCTTCCTCAAACCCCTACTTCCACTTTTCCTTTCGTATATCTTTACTTCTGTTTTTCTCTTTATCTCGTTTCCTGTGAGTGACTTACTAAATAGGTCAATGTCTGGTTCATACCGCACCCCTTACTCTTAAATATCTTAATAAATATAGATTTAAAATTATTCCTATCTCTCCCTTTCCTCTCCAATTTCGACCATGTCTGTCATACTCCTCCTACCCCTCTCTCTATATCACCTTACATCAACTTAAAACTAACCCTCAAATGTGTATAAAAACTATATGTAAATTTAAAACATTTTTTTACGCTTGGAAGTGTGGTCTGATGAACCAGGTAAAAACCATATACCTGGAGAAATATATATATACTCGATTCTCCCGTCGAATTTGACGTATGAGAGTCAAGCAGATCAGTTCCTAGGAAACTGGCAGCCCGACACCAGCACATGAGGTTTGATTATAGTGGTGAAGGTTTTGTGCAGAACAATCCACAATTTTTGAAGGGCCGAATACAGAGACTTGGTGCACAAATGACCCTCCGCAGGTTTTGAATTCAGAGTTTTCCATTTCCTAGACCAGATGCCATCAAGGCTATAGAACCCAGTCTGTCATTCTATTTACCCATAGCTGGAGGGAGAAGAAGAGGATTCACACCTTTCCAATAATTGAATGTAATGGATTCGACTGGAATTCGAACTCGGCTCTCCGATTCCTCAATCCAAGCCGCTAATCATTACAATTATTTAGAGATATTTTTAAAGAATGTTAAACATAAAAATGTCTTGAAATAATTGTCGGATTTTGTCCATTTCATAATGTGTGACGTCATTTGTTTACATTTGATACGCCATGGGCAGTTATGAATGTACGTGAGAGATTCATGGAAGATTGAAGTTTATAAGCAGTAAATTCGACCTTGCCAACCGAACGATCCTCAGTGGCCGAATCGGTTAAGGCACGTGAGGCTATATGACGGTTCCGTATAGGATAGAGGTTCGAATCCTGTCGGATGACGAATATTTTCTATTAAAATTTCTCGGACATTCAGGCCGGTAAATGTTATTTAATACTGTTTATTATAAACAGATCATTTACTTAAATACTTGTATCTATAAAAAGAATGTTAAACATAAAAATGTCTCTCTCTCTCTCTCTATATATATATTTTTATATATATATATATATATATATATATATATATATATATATATATATATATATATATATATATATATATATATATATATATATATATATATATATATATATATATATATATATTTTTATATATATATATATATATATATATATATATATATATATATATATATACTCTCGACTCTCCCGTCGAATTCGAAACCGACAGCCCGACAACAACACATAAGATTTGATTATAGTGGTGAAGGTTTCGTGTAGGACCATCCACACTTTTTGAAGGGCTGAATACAGAGTCCTGATGCATTAAGTACTACAAGGTCCCTACACGACCCTCTGCAGGTTTTGAATTTGTCCTTCTCCTAGACCAGTTGCCATCCAATGCTATAGAACCCAGTCTGTCCTGCTATTTACCCATAGCTGGAGGGAGAAGAAGAGGATCCACACCTTTCCCAAGGTTATTAACACGTAAGTGAATGTAATGGATTCGACTGGAATTCGAACTGGGCTCTCCAATTCCTCAATCCAAGCCACTATCCATTACTTCACCGTGTCTCCTATATATATATATATATATATATATATATATATATATATATATATATATATATATATATATATATATATTGAAAGAAATAAGCAGCTATTAAAAAGAGTCTGCCGTGCATGCACAGCGGAAAGAAAAAGTGCTCAACACCATATGAAATAGTTGAGCTTTTCTAAATTAAGAATCACCTTTCAGGCGTACAGTGTTCGACCACAGCTATAATTTTCATGCTTTTACGCTATCATCAGGCGGTCGGCAGCTGTAGTGCGAAAATCGGAATCTTTACTCCCCCTGGCAAGACTAAAATGTAAAAAAAATATGGACGGTGCGTGCACATCATACATACACCAACCAAACTCATCTGGAGAGTGGGGAGCACCCATCTGGCCATGATCAAAATAAATCATCACACACACACACACACACACACACACACACACACACACACACACACACACAGAGAAATATCTTGCCGAGGCGGCAAAAAATGCTCAATGCCACAAGAAACAACGTGGTCGCTTTCAAGCAAAAAAGTGCTCAATAAAGCCGAACCCAGAAAGACACCCAATGGCAGAGATTTCTAATATATATAGCTACATTTTCATAAATTAAAATTCAATACAGATATAACCCGGCTGGTCCGGCTCGATCCTGGGTCCTTCCCACGCTGGTCTGTACTGCCGCCGGTCAACTGATGGTTATCTGCTTGCCGCTTCGTTCCTTCATCTACTTCTGACCGACGTTGTGTTCCTTGACACAGATCAGTGAAGATCGAATTTCGTCCGTGCTCGTGCGCTGGGTCGAACCGAGGCGAAACCGTGCTACAAAAAGAGAAATAACTTTTCCACTGGCGAAAATAAAAATGACATAACGAAATAACGAAGAAGGTCACCGGCTTAATTTTCAATTGGCTTATATAGTTCTTGATACTATAAAATTAACAAACAAACAAACAAAAAAAAAAAAAAAAAACAAGGTCGGGAATTCTCTCGGCAGCAGGTCACGCGGCTTCTAGTTTCTCCTGACTTCTGTCGGCTTCTCGTTTTTGGGTCTCTTAAGCGCCCGTTTGTATGTACTTCGCCGGCTCCTACCGCACCTCAAGATTCATTATCTTTCCAATTTTGGAAAAACCGATACTAACCTTCAAACAAAACAGCCTGCGGTCGGTCACTTATTCAAAACAATAAATTCTTCGACAACAAACTTTGTGTTTATAAATTCATTTCTATGTCTTTGACGTCAAAGAATTCTCTTTGTTGTCAACTTTTCAATATTTTTTCCCACTTTTCATGTTTACAAAACCACATTTCAGATTGTTTACATTATCGGCTTGCGATTTATAACGATTCCATTTGTTTTTCAGCTGACAACACTTACATTCCACATCTCTTAAATCATAATTTCACATTGTTTACATTATCGGCTTTGCAAATCATAACATTTTGATTTGCCTTTCAGTTGACAAGCAGCCACATTTTACATTTCTCAATTCATATTTTGGATCCTATATTCTACGTTTCTGTTCAGAAAGAGAAAAAAAAAACATCTCTCTTTTCTTTCCCTGCTCCATATTTCAATTCATGCTCTCACCTTAACGTTTTCAACCCTTCCAATTCTCCAAATCCTATACGGGGTTTTCACATGAACTCTTTTAATCTTTTTCATACTACCAATGTCACAATAGTGTTTCATTAACCCTTTCAACTACAACCAGTGACATTTTTGTAGTGTCACACAGACAATACGTATATTCGGAAAAGAAAACATGTAGAATAATTTGTTAATCAACTAGCTTACATTTGCACATGTGAATTCATTGCTAAATCGGTATGTTCAGAGGTTCCGAGATGCCTCTATAGTGGATGGCGTCTTTAAAAGTTATAAAATATCTCATGGTAAATCCCCGCCTTCAGCTCCTAACAGAGAGATGGGAGGGCACACAAAAATGAGAAGAGACGAGAAATAGGACAGAACAGTGCGGGTTCGTCAAAGACACTAGAACAAGGAAGGCGATATTTATATGCAGAATAGTAACAGAAAGATCAATACAGATGCAGGATGTGTACCTGTGTTTTATAGATTATGAAAAAGTGTTTGATAAAGTACATAAAAAAAAGTGTTTGATAAATTATGTCACAAATAACTGTTGGAACTGCTTAGAAACCGTGTCATATTTGGGAAGGATATTAGAATAATCCGGAACCTATACTGGCATCAAACCATCTGCATACGGATAGACAGTGAGGAGAGCAGATATACAAAAATAGAAAGGGGTGTAAGACAAGGATGTGTCTTCTCACCGGACTTATTCAACCTATACAGTGAGGTGATTCCGAGAGAATTAGAAGTCCCACCAGGATTCATTATTGGCGGCCACAATCTTCACAACATATACACATGAGACGGTGTTAATAGCAGACACGAAAAGAAAACGACAAAAAACTCATACAGAAGGTAGTGAAGGAAAGCGAGGAGGAGGAGGAGGAGGAGGAGGAGGAGGGATTGAACCTGAAATGCAAGAAGGCATAAAGCAGTGTTGTTAGCAAACGGGTTAAGCCCTACATGCAATTTACAAATTGGAAATTTCCCAAATCAATCACACACACACACACACACACACACACACACACACACACACACACACACACACACACACACACACACACAACTTCTAAGTATAAAACCTTTGGTATAATTACAGACAAATAAATCAAACAAGTACAAAAATTTAAATATCTGGGAGGAAGTGTTTTAACAAAGGATGAAATGTGTGATACTAAAATCTAAAGGCACACTGCGAAAGATGCCTTCCAAAAGGCTAAGCAAAATATTAAGAAACAGAAACATTTTTGTTAGAAACAAAGAAATGGCTACTGAACTGTTATGTAATATCGGTCCTCCTATATGGCAGTGAATGCTGGACAATCTCTTCACAGATGAAAAAGAGACTTAAAGCAACATTAAGGTGGTTCAACAGAACGATCCTGAAGATACTTACAGCCGAACATTTGAGCAACGACGAAGTTTTAGAGAAAATGGAATGAAAAGGAACTTATATTTCACATCAGCGAGAGACATTTTTAGGGCTCTTAATGAGGAAAGAGGACTTGGGAAATGTGATACTCACATGACAGATCGAGGGTAAAAGGGAGAGGAAAACAATGCATAGTGTACTTGGCGAGCACGAATAAATGGATGGCAGAACATGGTTCGTGAGAAATAACAAAATGGCAAAATTTATTATGAGCTATGAATGACAGGAAATTGTGGAGAGCCATGATCAACTACGCCCTGAAGGCACACGGCATATAGAAGAAGAAAGAGTTCCATGAAACATTTTGTGACAAACATATATCATCAGAAATTACTTTTTTGAAGTGCCATCCTCTACAGTTTTTCACTTTTTATTGCAACCTTCCATTTTAATAAACTAAAAATAAATGTTATTTAAAAATTCTAAGTTCTTTAATTTCATTCGTAAAAATCTTATTAAATCTCAAATTTTGATTAAATCCGCTTCAAAGAGAATTTGATAATCACTTGGGACTGGAATATTTTTGGGTGACGCTGTAATGACAAACAATCTCGTTAGCTTCTCCAGTACAATCATGGCTTACGCTTTCTTCGTTACTGTCTACAAATTGTCTTGGATCACTAGTCAAAATATGAAGACACCGAACAAAGACATTTCTGGCGATAAATCTTGTCTGTCTCATCCAGTTGGTTAAATAAATAATTTCCATGTCAAAACAATTTTTAAAAAGTTAAAAAAGTTACAAAGTACATCAAAACATTGGAACTTTGAAGAGAGAGAAAGAGGGGAGAATGAAAAAGGAGGGAAAAGAGAAACAGAAAGAGATAGAACGAGAGAGAGAGAGAGAGAGAGAGAGAGAGAGAGAGAAAATGTGAAAGACAGAAAGGATGAGAGAGAGATGAAGAAAGCGAGAGTAAAATAGTATATGAGACAGAGAGAAAGAAATAGAGAGGGAGAGAGAGAGCGTGCGTTAGCGAATGAGAGAGAAGGAAAGAGAGAAAAACAGAAAGAGTAAATGAATGTTTATTGTTCTTGAATATTCGCTGATTTAAATGTTACTCCTTTTGTGATTTCTGATGGCTGTGTTTTCATTGATGGCTCAATTCAATAAATCAGTTTATCAGGCCATTATTTCAACTTTCATTAGGAAAACTACTGTAAAATTTACACGTCACTGCGGTAAAGCGTCAGAGGTTCTTGGCAATATTTCTCGGAAACTTCGGAAATAAACGAACAGTATCAAAAGTATAAATAAATAAAATATATTTATTTATTTGTCTTCAATTGGAGCAACTCCTTTGTAATTCGGGGTAGCGAAAGTTCGTTCGGCTGGGTGTTTATTAGTTTACCAGTAAGATTTTGGTAGTAGTTGTCATCTTTATGGCTGATGTAGAGTGTGGGGTTACATTAGAAATAGGTGCGGTGTCAATCTGCGGTGTATTCTCGGCCCCCAGAAGGGCGGAAAATGTCTTAAGCAGATTTTTACACTTTTCATAGTGTTTTGAGTCAGGTTGTGGGGTCAACTATTTGCCCATAGCTGGGACCCTGACAGGTGCTCCCACCCCGGGACAGGGTGGACCTGGGAACACCAGCAATTAAGAGGTGGTTCCACGCTCCTCAAAACCTCCTAATCAGAGGCCTTGCTGTTGGACATAGTTTATCGTCTTACCCAGGACGCGGATGCAGATTATCGTCATACCCAGGCCGTCCAGACAGAGGGAACACAATCGACGCATAATTAGGGATTAACGTGTGATAGAAACCAGTCATGCCCCCAAAATCTGCGTAGGTTCTTTGAATGTTTAGGAGCTTGGAAAACCTCTAATTCTTTAATTTTATTGCTGGTGGGTAAGAAACGTTCTTCACTTAAATTAAATCCAAGAAAATCCAGATTCGACACGTTAAATGTACACTTGCCCAATGAAATATTTAGGTTATGTTTGTGCATTATATGAAATACTGTATCAATGTCTTTCTTATGCTGAAGTTCATTATAGCTAAAAACTAAAATATCGTCTATGGAAATGAATATCCGATCTATGTTTGAAAATATATTATTCATGTAGCGCTGAAATGTAGAGGTAGCATTCTTTAAACCGCAGGGCATATTGTGGGATTAGGAACAACACGAATGGGGTTGTTACTGTCGTTTTAGTTAAATCTTCCGGGTATACTTTTGTCTGGTGAGAGGCAGCAGCTATTTTAGAAAAATAGCATTTGTTCGCTAATTGTACATTAAAAGCATTTATATTGCAAATCGGTTAGCGGCCAGAGTGTCGGCGATACAATTAAGGGCTAGGGAATTGTTTCAAGCTCGATAGAAGCCGTCCGATTTCAGTAGCATTGTGAAGAGATGACCACCCGCTACTCGGGGATGGGGGTCCTGTTAGTCCAGGAGTCTCTGTGCAACTTCGAATTTCTGACCGGAAAAATGTCTGGTTTTAGCGAACGCAGGTGCATGGCTCTCTGTATCTATTCTATGGCAGACACCTCAGTACTCTTGGAATATTATGAAGTGAAATCAAACTAAAGTATTTATCAATTTTTGTATGGAAGTGGGAAAATCAAACTAATTTGCTATCACGTTAACTGGACTGAATGATGAATTTGCTTTAAGTTGTCGTTTTCTAACTGTATCTCCAACGCACGTTTTTCTGAAGTCTACAATTAATCCAAAATTGTTTCAGAAGTCAAATCCCAATAATGGATTGATCATGTCTGCGACCACGAAGATCCATTTGAACGCTCTTCTTAGACAGTGTTTCTTCACTTCTATAGAAGCTTGACCATAGCATTTTATTTTCTCGTTACTAGTAGTAGAGATAGGCAATGGCGTTGACTTTAGCTTAACGCCATTCACTAAAGAAGTTGGTAAATTGAAATACTAAGACCTGTGTCTATGATAAAATTTATCTTAGTAGGTCATATTTTAGCAGTGACTTCAGGGAGCTGAGAGAGTTAGGATGAGAATTTGGTAATATTTGTACATTGTTCTCTTTTTTGTTTTCATTTAGACCAACGTTTACATGCCCTAACCTGTTCTGCGTAGCAGAGATCTGCTCTACACACTTTTGGCTTTTGATTTGGATGAAGAGGTCGGAGACCCACAGGTAATAACATGTTTTTTTATGATATGGTAGACTGAGCAACAACTCGCCGCTTGTTTTTTTACTAGTTTCATAAGCTCTTCTCGTTGATGGTGTGTTTGTTGTGACTTACTTCTCCGTCTAACGAAGCCTTTTATGTCGAAATTTGAGTTCCTTCTTTTTATTTTGTGAATTTTGGTTTGTCCAAACTTCCGATGGGGTTTTTTGTTCACGCTGTGACGTCACCAGTGTGGCGAGGGCGCCAGAATAATGGCGTGAAGCTTCGTTTCGGTTAACATCAAAACTTGCTCATTTTTTTCTTCTTTTTATTGACCCAATTTTTTATTTTATTTTCCAGTGTTCCTTTCTTTTTCATTTTTTATAGTGAAAGTTATGCGTGGAGCCTCTTTTCGTTTGGTACATTTCTAGTCACAATAACTAGACCTATGGACCAGAAAAATTGTGCCATTTTGCAGTCGTGTTCAAACTTTACGTCTTCCTCTTTTTTTATTTGAGGGTTGCATTCTCATTATTTGAGAAAGAAGTATATAGAGAGAAGGAGAGAGAGAGAGAGAAAAGGAAAGAAACAAAGAGACAGAGAGAGAGAGAGAGAGAGAAAGAGAAAGAGAGAGAGAGAAAGAAAGAAAAAGATACGGGTTTTAAAGGAAAGCAAATGCCTCATTTTAATTTGGATTTTTTTTGTTTATATTTTTTATTTTCATATTTTATATTAGTTTACATTTGGCTTCACCATATTTACTATCATCAGCCCATGGACTCGGGTTTGAAAAGACTTGAACACTGTAGGTGGTTAAATTAAACGAGATTACATTGACTCGTTCTTTCTTCGCAGACAGAAAACCCCCACCCACGCACGCATGCGCGAGCGCGTCTCTTGATGCTTTGATGTAAAGTACGATTGCAATTACAAAAATATTTCTTTATTTTTACCGACATTTCCGACGTGTATATATATACATGTTTCTCACTGGTGTCACAGGTCAGAGCTCGAGTCCAGGTAAAAACCAAAATTTTCAATGCTGATTTTCTAATCAAGTCTCATTTAAATGACTACAATGACTTCCTTCACGCACACATGTGCACAGAGCTGTATTAAGACCAAGTGATGTTCTAGCCACAGACCCAGTAATGATGCGCCACTTAGCCAGCAACTGATAACAATCACTCTTAGAGTTACTCCTTTTAATGTAACCACACAGTGTATTCATATCGTTAAGATTTACCTTTTTATATTGTAGTTGATAGGTTCGCCTATCGTTCGGTTTACATTCCTTCCCGGTCTTTTGACCATGAATACAAGTTTATCCATCGTTTCCGGTTTAGGAATTGGGTTTCCGGTTACTTCGATAATCTTTTTCATTCTTTTCCACTCCTAGTAGCCATCTTAGTGGTATTATCACCTTGCTTGGGCGATTTGATTTTTAAAAATAGAAATTTAGTTGATGAGAAAACTGAGGAATTTATTGGTTTCTTCACACAATCTCGACATTAAAATCGGCACATTTCATTGATACTGCAAGAGTCTAAAATGAAGCCTCGGAGGCTCAGAACGAACTGAAGATAATTTCAGATATCTGTCTATATTTCTAAAATGAAGTATTGTAACCATTTTCCACTATTTTCATCGTTCGTACTGTTATTGCTATATTCACATTTCGGCTGTTGTACGCTCCGGCCATCTCCAGGTAATATATGTTAGAATTTCTAACCAAAAATTTCTAACCCCGAGCTTAGATTGTTAAGATCTCCCTGTATATGTTAATTCCACGTGCTAAGTCTTTTTTTTTTTTTTTAGATATCAGAGTTAATTCCCTTTCATGACCCAACTCTCGAAGTTTTCCGTTCCCTCTGTTGTGGTCAGGTATTGAACTCGCAACTCTTTGGGTCAAGTCACTATTTGGATTACTCAACCAACGGTTTTATCCATTGGGTCATGTGTCCTTGAAGACATCAGTGAGTGAATTGTTGGGACTTATAAATCGAATATCTAAGCAAACATTTTTACCAGGGCTCATATTACAATTAATTGAGTGAATTAACTGAAACTAAGATATCCAAAAAAGGCATGGCACGTGGAATTAGAACAATCTACCCCTATGAATTAAATAAAGGGTTCGGTTCGAAATTCCAATGTATATCACCTGAAGAAGAGCGGATCGTACAACAATCGAAATGTCGTGAATATGGCGATAAAGATGAGGAGAACAGCCAGAATAATGTAAATAGTGGAAGTAATTTCAGCTGTTCACTGGGAAAGACGACGTTGAAAAAATGGATCATGGATCCTTATAAAAGTTAACTAACAAACAAAATGGGAGTAATATATTTCATGATTTTATTTTTGACGTTGGTGATGAGGACAGTTCAAGGAATGGTACCTTCAGAGGAAAGACAATCTGTGGTGTCCCCATGTCTTTAGGTGCCACTCAGTATTGATTTTGCTCTTTATTGATTAATTCGGCCACACACACACACACACACACACACACACACACACACACACACACACACACACACACACACACGATGCAATATCTCGTTGTTGTGCAATCACAGTTATAGACATGTGTGTTTATTCTTGTCATTTTTCTCCTACCTGCATTTATTTATGTGGTCTTAAATAAATCATCCTGGGTAAGACGGTAAACCACATCCGCGTCCTGGGCAAGACGATAAACTACGTCCAACAGCAAGGCCTCTGATCAGGAGGTTATTTGCTGTTCCCAGATCCACCCATGCTCGGAGTGGTAGCACCTGTTAGGGTCCCAGCTATGGGCAAATAGTTAACACCCAAACTGGGGTCAAAACAATATGAAAGTGTAAAAATAGGTAAAAATACCAGCAATATATTTTTGTAAAAAGTTATTACCAGCAATGAAGTTTTAAAGAAAAAATTATTACCAGTAATACATTTTGAAAAAAAAAAAATTACCAGCAATACATTTTGAAAAAATATTACCAGCAATACATTTTGAAGAAAATATTACCAGCAATACATTTTGAAAAAAAAAAATTACCAGCAATACATTTTGAAAAAATATTACCAGCAATACATTTTGAAGAAAATATTACCAGCAATACATTTTGAAAAAATATTACCAGCAATACATTTTGAAGAAAATATTACCAGCAATACATTTTGAAAAAAAAAAAATTACCAGCAATACATTTTGAAAAAATATTACCAGCAATACATTTTGAAGAAAATATTACCAGCAATACATTTTGAAAAAATATTACCAGCAATACATTTTGAAGAAAATATTACCAGCAATACATTTTGAAAAAAAAAAAATTACCAGCAATACATTTTGAAAAAATATTACCAGCAATACATTTTGAAGAAAATATTACCAGCAATACATTTTGAAAAAATATTACCAGCAATACATTTTGAAGAAAATATTACCAGCAATACATTTTGAAAAAATATTACCAGCAATACATTTTGAAAAAAATATTACCAGCAATACATTTTGAAGAAAATATTACCAGCAATACATTTTGAAAAAATATTACCAGCAATACATTTTGAAGAAAATATTACCAGCAATACATTTTGAAAAAATATTACCAGCAATACATTTTGAAAAAAATATTACCAGCAATACATTTTGAAAAAATATTACCAGCAATACATTTTGAAGAAAATATTACCAGCAATACATTTTGAAAAAATATTACCAGCAATACATTTTGAAGAAAATATTACCAGCAATACATTTTGAAAAAAAAAAAAATTACCAGCAATACATTTTGAAAAAATATTACCAGCAATGCATTTTGAAAAAAAATTTCCAGCAATACATTTTGAAAAAATATTACCAGCAATACATTTTGAAGAAAATATTACCAGCAATACATTTTGAAAAAATATTACCAGCAATACATTTTGAAGAAAATATTACCAGCAATACATTTTGAAAAAAAAAAAAATTACCAGCAATACATTTTGAAAAAATATTACCAGCAATACATTTTGAAGAAAATATTACCAGCAATACATTTTGAAAAAATATTACCAGCAATACATTTTGAAGAAAATATTACCAGCAATACATTTTGAAAAAAAAAAAATTACCTGCAATACATTTTGAAAAAATATTACCAGCAATACATTTTGAAGAAAATATTACCAGCAATACATTTTGAAAAAATATTACCAGCAATACATTTTGAAGAAAATATTACCAGCAATACATTTTGAAAAAAAAAATTACCAGCAATACATTTTGAAAAAATATTACCAGCAATACATTTTGAAGAAAATATTACCAGCAATACATTTTGAAAAAAAAAAAATTACCAGCAATACATTTTGAAAAAATATTACCAGCAATACATTTTGAAGAAAATATTACCAGCAATACATTTTGAAAAAAAAAATTACCAGCAATACATTTTGAAAAAATATTACCAGCAATACATTTTGAAGAAAATATTACCAGCAATACATTTTGAAAAAAAAAAAAATTACCAGCAATACATTTTGAAAAAAATATTACCAGCAATACATTTTGAAGAAAATATTACCAGCAATACATTTTGAAGAAAATATTACCAGCAATACATTTTGAAAAAAAAAATTACCAGCAATACATTTTGAAAAAATATTACCAGCAATACATTTTGAAAAAATATTACCAGCAATACATTTTGAAGAAAATATTACCAGCAATACATTTTGAAAAAATATTACCAGCAATACATTTTGAAGAAAATATTACCAGCAATACATTTTGAAAAAAAAAAAAATTACCAGCAATACATTTTGAAAAAATATTACCAGCAATACATTTTGAAGAAAATATTACCAGCAATACATTTTGAAAAAATATTACCAGCAATACATTTTGAAGAAAATATTACCAGCAATACATTTTGAAAAAAAAAATTACCAGCAATACATTTTGAAAAAATATTACCAGCAATACATTTTGAAGAAAATATTACCAGCAATACATTTTGAAAAAAAAAAAATTACCAGCAATACATTTTGAAAAAATATTACCAGCAATACATTTTGAAGAAATATTACCAGCAATACATTTTGAAAAAATATTACCAGCAATACATTTTGAAGAAAATATTACCAGCAATACATTTTAAAAAAAAAAAATTACCAGCAATACATTTTGAAAAAATATTACCAGCAATACATTTTGAAGAAAATATTACCAGCAATACATTTTGAAAAAATATTACCAGCAATACATTTTGAAGAAAATATTACCAGCAATACATTTTGAAGAAAATATTACCAGCAATACATTTTGAAAAAATATTACCAGCAATACATTTTGAAAAAATATTACCAGCAATACATTTTGAAGAAAATATTACCAGCAATACATTTTGAAAAAAAAAAAATTACCAGCAATACATTTTGAAAAAATATTACCAGCAATACATTTTGAAGAAAATATTACCAGCAATACATTTTGAAGAAATATTACCAGCAATACATTTTGAAAAAATATTACCAGCAATACATTTTGAAGAAAATATTACCAGCAATACATTTTGAAAAAATATTACCAGCAATACATTTTGAAGAAAATATTACCAGCAATACATTTTGAAAAAAAAAAAATTACCAGCAATACATTTTGAAAAAATATTATCAGCAATACATTTTGAAGAAAATATTACCAGCAATACATTTTGAAAAAATATTACCAGCAATACATTTTGAAGAAAATATTACCAGCAATACATTTTGAAAAAATATTACCAGCAATACATTTTGAAGAAAATATTACCAGCAATACATTTTGAAAAAAAAAAAATTACTAGCAATACATTTTGAAAAAATATTACCAGCAATACATTTTGAAGAAAATATTACCAGCAATACATTTTGAAAAAATATTACCAGCAATACATTTTGAAGAAAATATTACCAGCAATACATTTTGAAAAAATATTACCAGCAATACATTTTGAAAAAAATATTACCAGCAATACATTTTGAAAAAATATTACCAGCAATACATTTTGAAGAAAATATTACCAGCAATACATTTTGAAGAAAATATTACCAGCAATACATTTTGAAAAAATATTACCAGCAATACATTTTGAAAAAAATATTACCAGCAATACATTTTGAAAAAATATTACCAGCAATACATTTTGAAGAAAATATTACCAGCAATACATTTTGAAAAAATATTACCAGCAATACATTTTGAAAAAAATATTACCAGCAATACATTTTGAAGAAAATATTACCAGCAATACATTTTGAAAAAATATTACCAGCAATACATTTTGAAAAAAATATTACCAGCAATACATTTTGAAGAAAATATTACCAGCAATACATTTTGAAAAAAAAAATTACCAGCAATACATTTTGAAAAAATATTACCAGCAATACATTTTGAAGAAAATATTACCAGCAATACATTTTGAAAAAAAAAAAAATTACCAGCAATACATTTTGAAAAAATATTACCAGCAATACATTTTGAAGAAAATATTACCAGCAATACATTTTGAAAAAAAAAATTACCAGCAATACATTTTGAAAAAATATTACCAGCAATACATTTTGAAGAAAATATTACCAGCAATACATTTTGAAAAAAAAAAAATTACCAGCAATACATTTTGAAAAAATATTACCAGCAATACATTTTGAAGAAAATATTACCAGCAATACATTTTGAAAAAAAAAATTACCAGCAATACATTTGGAAAAAATATTACCAGCAATACATTTTGAAGAAAATATTACCAGCAATACATTTTGAAAAAAAAAAAAATTACCAGCAATACATTTTGAAAAAATATTACCAGCAATACATTTTGAAGAAAATATTACCAGCAATACATTTTGAAGAAAATATTACCAGCAATACATTTTGAAAAAAAAAATTACCAGCAATACATTTTGAAAAAATATTACCAGCAATACATTTTGAAGAAAATATTACCAGCAATACATTTTGAAAAAAAAAAAATTACCAGCAATACATTTTGAAAAAATATTACCAGCAATACATTTTGAAGAAAATATTACCAGCAATACATTTTGAAAAAAAAAATTACCAGCAATACATTTTGAAAAAATATTACCAGCAATACATTTTGAAGAAAATATTACCAGCAATACATTTTGAAGAAAATATTACCAGCAATACATTTTGAAAAAAAAAAATTACCAGCAATACATTTTGAAAAAATATTACCAGCAATACATTTTGAAGAAAATATTACCAGCAATACATTTTGAAAAAAAAAATTACCAGCAATACATTTTGAAAAAATATTACCAGCAATACATTTTGAAGAAAATATTACCAGCAATACATTTTGAAGAAAATATTACCAGCAATACATTTTGAAAAAAATATTACCAGCAATACATTTTGAAGAAAATATTACCAGCAATACATTTTGAAAAAAAAAAAATTACCAGCAATACATTTTGAAAAAATATTACCAGCAATACATTTTGAAAAAAATATTACCAGCAATACATTTTGAAGAAAATATTACCAGCAATACATTTTGAAAAAATATTACCAGCAATACATTTTGAAAAAAATATTACCAGCAATACATTTTGAAGAAAATATTACCAGCAATACATTTTGAAAAAAAAAATTACCAGCAATACATTTTGAAAAAATATTACCAGCAATACATTTTGAAGAAAATATTACCAGCAATACATTTTGAAAAAAAAAAAAAAATTACCAGCAATACATTTTGAAAAAATATTACCAGCAATACATTTTGAAGAAAATATTACCAGCAATACATTTTGAAAAAAAAAATTACCAGCAATACATTTTGAAAAAATATTACCAGCAATACATTTTGAAAAAAAAAAAATTACCAGCAATACATTTTGAGAAAATATTACCAGCAATACAT
Organism: Acanthosepion esculentum; assembly: GCA_964036315.1. NCBI lineage: Eukaryota > Metazoa > Mollusca > Cephalopoda > Sepiida > Sepiidae > Acanthosepion > Acanthosepion esculentum. Next base: position 6,256,307 of record OZ038480.1, on the reverse strand, counting down.
TTTGAAGAAAATATTACCAGCAATACATTTTGAAAAAAAAAATTACCAGCAATACATTTTGAAAAAATATTACCAGCAATACATTTTGAAGAAAATATTACCAGCAATACATTTTGAAGAAAATATTACCAGCAATACATTTTGAAAAAAAAAAATTACCAGCAATACATTTTGAAAAAATATTACCAGCAATACATTTTGAAGAAAATATTACCAGCAATACATTTTGAAAAAAAAAATTACCAGCAATACATTTTGAAAAAATATTACCAGCAATACATTTTGAAGAAAATATTACCAGCAATACATTTTGAAGAAAATATTACCAGCAATACATTTTGAAAAAAATATTACCAGCAATACATTTTGAAGAAAATATTACCAGCAATACATTTTGAAAAAAAAAAAATTACCAGCAATACATTTTGAAAAAATATTACCAGCAATACATTTTGAAGAAAATATTACCAGCAATACATTTTGAAAAAAAAAATTACCAGCAATACATTTTGAAAAAATATTACCAGCAATACATTTTGAAGAAAATATTACCAGCAATACATTTTGAAGAAAATATTACCAGCAATACATTTTGAAAAAATATTACCAGCAATACATTTTGAAAAAAATATTACCAGCAATACATTTTGAAGAAAATATTACCAGCAATACATTTTGAAAAAAAAAATTACCAGCAATACATTTTGAAAAAATATTACCAGCAATACATTTTGAAGAAAATATTACCAGCAATACATTTTGAAAAAAAAAAAATTACCAGCAATACATTTTGAAAAAATATTACCAGCAATACATTTTGAAGAAAATATTACCAGCAATACATTTTGAAAAAAAAAATTACCAGCAATACATTTTGAAAAAATATTACCAGCAATACATTTTGAAGAAAATATTACCAGCAATACATTTTGAAGAAAATATTACCAGCAATACATTTTGAAGAAAATATTACCAGCAATACATTTTGAAAAAAATATTACTAACAATAAAAATCTTGTCGGCATTAAATAACCCACAGAGATAAATAACCCATTAAATAACCCAAAGAGATAAATAACCCACATGCCGTAAAAGAAACCAAATCAAACGCAAATAAATTTTGATTTACTTTTGTACAATTCCAGAACTTGGCTGCAGAAAAGGCGGAACATTCGTAAAGATTTATGTAAAAATTCAGAAATGTCTTAAGAACGAAAGGAAAATGAAATCAGTTTCGTCTCTCGATGGATTTCTAAAAGGTCGGATGTTGCTTGCTGCATCTCAGTCTGTTCATATCTCAGTCTATGTGCATCATTTCGATAACATCAGGTGCCCTATGAGGATAAGCATTGCACAATATGCCTGCTTTGTGTGAACGTGAGCGGTGAATAAGTAATGCGATGTTTGTTTCAAATTAAAGAATATAATAGTTACAATAAAAAGAGGGAAAAGGTTAATATATACATATATATATATATATATATAAATATATATATATATATAATTCTGTTTTTCTTTCTTTTCTTCTTTTTACCTTTCTATCTATCTATCTATCTATCTATCTATCTATCTATCTATCTATCTCAGTCTGTTCATATCTATCTATCTATCTATCTATCTATCTATCGATCTATATATCTATCTGCATTATTTCGATAACATCAGGTGCCCTATGAGGATAAGCATTGCACAATATGCCTGCTTTGTGTGAACGTGAGCGGTGAATAAGTAATGCGATGTTTGTTTCAAATTAAAGAATATAATAGTTACAATAAAAAGAGGGAAAAGGTTAATATATACATATATATATATATATATATATATATATATATATATATATATATATATATATAATTCTGTTTTTCTTTCTTTTCTTCTTTTTACCTTTCTATCTATCTATCTATCTATCTATCTATCTATCTATCTATCTATCTCAGTCTGTTCATATCTATCTATCTATCTATCTATCTATCTATCGATCTATATATCTATCTGCATTATTTCGATAACATCAGGTGCCCTATGAGGATAAGCATTGCACAATATGCCTGCTTTGTGTGAACGTGAGAGGTGAATAAGTAATGCGATGTTTGTTTCAAATTAAAGAATATAATAGTTACAATAAAAAGAGGGAAAAGGTTAATATATATATATATATATATATATATATATATATATATATATATATATATATATATAATTCTGTTTTTCTTTCTTTTCTTCTTTTTACCTTTCTATCTATCTATCTATCTATCTATCTATCTATCTATCTCAGTCTGTTCATATCTATCTATCTCAGTCTGTTCATATCTATCTATCTATCTATCTATCTATCTATCTATCTATCTATCTATCTATCTATCGATCTATATATCTATCTGCATTATTTCGATAACATCAGGTGCCCTATGAGGATAAGCATTGCATAATATGCCTGCTTTGTGTGAACGTGAGAGGTGAATAAGTAATGCGATGTTTGTTTCAAATTAAAGAATTTAATAGTTACAATAAAAAGAGGAAAAAGGTTAATATATATATATATATATATATATATATATAAAAAATTCTGTTTTTCTTTCTTTTCTTCTTTTTATCTATCTATCTATCTATCTATCTATCTATCTATCTATCTTTCTTAGTCTGTTCATATCTATCTATCTATCTATCTATCTATCTATCTATCTATCTATCTGAATTATTTCGATAATATCAGGTGCCCTATGAGGATAAGCATTGCGCGATGTGCCTGCTTTCAATTATGTTCCACGTTGGAAATTATTTGATTGGGGTAAAAGAGGCCAATGATCGGCCCAAATAAAAGCCAGGATTTTGAATGCTGATTTTCTCGGCTTGCAGGTTTCCACACGTGGAAGACTGCCGTAGCATAATCTTCCCAATCTATTTTTTTCCTCGCATTTATTTCCGCGTCATACAAAAATAAGCTTAGGTGACCATCGACTCTGGAAACCTGGCCCTTTTCAAGACTCGAACACTGTCCATACATGGTTAAAGCTATCAGTCATTCGTTGTTTGTTCACACATACAAGCGTGCGCGCGTGCACACACACCGACACCCACACACGTACACATATGCACATATGCACACACACACAAACACATGCACACACAAACGCGCGCTCGTGCACATTAACACTCGTACACACACACACACACACACACACACGCGCAAACACACACACGATGCAATATCTCGTTGTTGTGCAATCACAGTTATAGGCATGTGTATTTATTCTTGTCCTTTTTCACACACACACACACACACACACACACACACACACACACACATCTGTATATTGGTTGGCAGTTTAAGACCCCACATTAAAAAACAAGGACTTGTTTATTCGGGGTTATGAATGTGGGGGAAAGTAAATAGAGATTCTACTGTTTTTCATAGCTTAGGCTTTTATACATGTTTCGCTTTCGATTGAATGTATATTGTGTGCCTGTGTAAGCGATTCTGTGTGCGTGTGCGTGGGTGTGAATTACACATCGTCGATTCATTTTAGTCAGAGACAACGGATGACTCGATAAGATGATAAGTAACATCTATGGCCCTAAGTGACGCTCATATTTTACGCACGGCTTGCTATTTAAGAGCGACAAATCTGGCGTAAAGACAACAGTGGTGGACTTAATCGCAATAAGACGATCCATGGGAGACAGCCGCAATTAACAGAACCCGCCCTGCGACTCTCAGCCGGGGGACCGACCTCTGGCGAGGCGAAACATAGAATTAGTTTTGATTTTACAACGAAAGGTTATAATGGAAAATATAACGGCCGTTGTGCCTTGGGAAATCTCGGAATGGCAACCTGCAGCCGAGTGGCACAAGCGGTCGGAGCCCACAAAGGTGCCGTCCGAGGGCTTTGTTCACTCAATAATGACTTACTCAAAATACGGAGAAACGTTTATGATATTAGAATTGGCAGTCTGCCCGAATAAGATACACTCGGCAATATCACACACACACACACACACACACACACACACACACACACACACACACACACACACACACATATATATATACCGTAGTATATGATACGCACATGATATAAATGTAGATGTTGCATTTACAGATTAACATACAAGCACATATACATACACACTCATGCATATATAAAACGAATATTTAGATTTAATAATATTGAATTTAATAAAACTTGTTTCTATCTATCTATCTATCTATCTATGCATATTTTTATATATATATATATATATATATATATATATATAGGTATGTATGTATATATATATATATATATATATATATATATATATATATATATATATATAAGCAGTGACTGAGGTCATCTGTTTCATGCTTCAACACAAGTTTCATGGCCTGAATATTGCGTTGCAGCATGAAACAGACTGTCGCCGCTGGGTGTTGATCTTAAAGTCCATTTTTATATTTACATGCGATCTATATTGAGCACTTTTATCCATAAATATATCATACCATAAAACTATATGGTTTATATGGTTTATATATATATATATATATATATATATATATATATATATATATATATATATATATATATATATATATGTATATATATGTATATATATATATATATATGTGTGTGTGTGTGTGTGTGTGTGTGTGTGTGTGTGTGTGTGTGTGTGTGTGTGTGTGTATAATAAATGCTAAAGAGCCAGGAACAACCTATCTGGGTCTCACCTAAAGGGATCTTTAGGGTAATCGGGCTAAGGAGGAAATGACACGAAACAATTTTTATTGATAAAACCACTAAAAACTGATTAGCATAAAAAAAATGATTGAGTACTCTACATTTTACCTTTATTACTCGCTTTGGTTTATTCTTTGGACTAAAAACTTAAGGCACTGGACGATTTGTTTCGCCCTGTTCGGATGTTTCTAGTTCTTTCTTTTTTTTCCAATTTTTTTACCAATTTGTTTTGATATACTTGCAATTTGTGCTACGGTTTTTTACCACCCAAGTATTACTATTAATATAATAATAATAATAATAATAATAACAATAATAATAATAATAATAATATATATATATATATATATATATATATATATATATATATATATTACATAAAATGGTAATCCAAAATCCCCAGAATAGCTATTTCAATCCACAAGATTTTACATGTAGGCCTTGTCAACTAGAGGTGTGAGGAAATGAAATGGGAGCTTAAAATTTAAACATTTCAAGAATAAAAGTAGAAGAGGAGGAAGATAGAAAAGGAAAAAGAAGAAAAGAAACAGAGAGAAGAATTAAGAGAGAGAGAGAGAGAGAGAGAGAGAGAGAGAGAGAGAGAGAGAGAGCAGTAGATGAAGATCTAGATATAACATTACGTAAACATCCAATATTATAGTGAGAATCTAGGCATGAAAGAAATAAAAGAAGAGGAAGAGAGAAAAAAGGAAAAAGAAAAAGAAAAAAGAAATCCTCCTGTCATATCATTAGATTTATCCGTATATATCGGATATGAAAATGATAGACTGACAATGTTAAAAAAGACGAATCTGATTTTTACCGGGGCAGATTATCTCCTTTTTTTGGGGATAGTAGATATTCTGATATAACTTTCATTCTTTGACTGTCTTGTGATGCAGTAACATTCATGCCAATGCATCGTCTGCAGCTAAAATTCAAGCAGTGATGCATTCAGCGATAAGGTTTAGTGCGGTGAAAAGTTCAGTGCATGCCGGTGTCATGCGACAGAGATGGCTAGGTGCTCCTTTTGTTAAAGTAGAGATATTTAAGAGGGGGGGGGGTACATTTGTGGACCTTCCAGATGTCGTTGCGAGGAATTGCTGCACATGTTGGACATAACGCGTCGTTATTTTTTTGCCTTTGCCAACAGAGACCACATGAACATTCTTCGTCCTGAGACCAAATTCTGGACGCTCATGTTGGCCAAGAACGGCCAATTTTAAGAGCAGCAGGCACGGCACAGATCAGCGCATATGCGACCCCAGGCGTGTTAACACGACTCCTGGGAATCGTTTGCATGTAGCATAACCACAGACTCGCGTTCCTCTAGCCAGATTTGCCCTTACAAGTTTCCAATATTGTCACGGGTCATCTGGAGGATCGAACGATTCTCTCTAGTCATGAGAACAGATTTGCCTTCATAAAAATGGAGGTCGCATGTTTGCGGGAAGTAGACTTGGGGAGTGACATCTTCCAGAACGTATTTGCACACGGCACACCAACCGAGTCACTAGTATCATGGAGTTAAGTTACAACTTTTACTCGCTTTTGGTGTTTTGGGAAGAAATTTTGAACAACACTATATATAGACAGAATATTGTTCAACTCGTTCTCCAAACATTTCAGGCAAAATGTGCTATTCTAGCAGAATAGTATCCGTCTACACAATGCCCATACTACTCAACGTTCAAATCTTCCGTCGTCTCCAAGAGGATCAGGTCTGTCTCCCATTGAACATGTATAGGACATAATAGCTGATGCCTGACTCGTTCTGTTTGCAAACCTACAACTCAAGAATACGTCGAAACATACAAGTGGTGTATTGGTGCATTGCAGTATGTTAGTCACCATCTGCATGTTCGTATATTTGCATGCATGCAAGAATGCAAGCCCGTGTTAACGCCCAAAGAGGATATACAGTATATTAATATGATACAACACTGATTTTGGGACCTGCTTGTCATGTATATTGTGGCAGTGTTCACGATTGATAATGTTAAGGATTGTTCTTGAATTTTATGATAAGCGTTTCCTTTCTTTGTTGACGCTTTTTTTTTTCATTTGGAGTCGGTGCATATCACATTTGTCTTCTCGAAGAGTCTGTTGCGTATCAAGGTTGGCACATTTTCATTTAAATGTGTGCGTATAGAAATCTGGTCTGAGAGGTGTGGGGTTAACTAACTTGATAAGCGGATGGTGTTGTTTCTGACGTCATTATTTATAATTCTGTTTTCGACGGGAACGCAGTTCCCTATCGGGTATTTGAAATTTTTATCATCAGTGAACACGGTCACAATGTACTAGCCGTATTCGGGAGTTAATAAATATGTTTACTTTCAACAACTGTTGACATTAGGCATTACACACAATTTTCAAAACAAAAATCCTTGAAAATGATTAATAGATTAGGCGAACGTGTTAGGAACGAAGAATCATTTGGACAATTTCTAAACACACAAAAAAAATCCCCAAAAAGAAATCTCTTGTTCGCATACAAAAATACAATTAAAAAAACTTAACAAAATATTTTGTCAGTTATTTTTAACAAAACATGTATTAGAGAAAGATTACTGCCTAAATACTCAATTAATATATACACATAAATGCTATATCTCATGATATTTCAGAGCTATATATGTCTGTGTGTCTCTGCGTATACGATCACACACGCGCGTCCGCGCATGCGCCATGACACACACCTCTATGTAGACACGGCTGAAAATCTATATACGAGGATGCTTTCATGTGTAGACGAGGTTATGTGTGATTTTACGACAATATTTTGGTTTAATCTCCTTTCATAGAAAATCTAAAAACGAAAAAAAAAAAAGCCAGGGGAAAAAAAGGAAAAGAAATTGGTAAGCCATAAATTACTTAGCGATGGTTAAAGAGAGTTTAAAAGTTGAACACAAGGGAAATACGGAGAACCGAAAAATATGACGCCGATAAAAAAAAATAACATCATCAGTCGATAAAAGATTCAATCAAAATAGAAAATCGGGCGCAGCAAAGCGAGAGGGGAAAAAGAAAAAAAAGAAACTCATATAAAAAAAAGGTACAAATAAAAAAGGAGAAAATCTACGGGAAAGCCAGAAATATATATATATATAAAAAATGTAATGAAAAAGAAGAATTTATGAAAAATTAAATTCGCGTTTTTTTGCTAATGTCGAATGTTTTTTTTAATGTAGGGCTGCCTTATCAGGTTTTCATTGAAATTTAAGAAAGCAAGAAAGAAAGAAAGAAAGGAAGGTATGAAGGAAGAAAGAAAGAAAAAAGGAAGGAAGAAAGGACGGAAGGAAGAAAGAAAGAACGAAAGGTACGAAAGAAAAAAAGAAAGAAAAAGGAAAGAAGGAAGACATGAAGAAAGAAAAAAGTAAGGAAGGAAGAAAGAAAGAAAGAAGAAATGAAGGAAGGAAGGAAGAAAGGATGGAAGAAATAGATAAAGATAGAAAAAAGGAAGAAAGAAAGAAACAAAGAAAAGACGGAAGGAAGGAAGAAATAAAGAAAGAAAGGAAGGCACGAAATAAAAAGGACGGAAGGAAGAAGTAAAGAAAGAAAGAGAAAAGTAAGGAAGGAGGAAAGAAAGAAAGAAAGAAAGAAAGAAAGGAAGAAAGGAAGAAAGGACGGAAGGAAGAAATAAAGAAAGAAGGGAAGGCACGAAAGAAAAAGTGTTATAGTGGATCAACCTGGCACACCCCGACATGGATTGGTCAGTCTATAAAAGACTGGCGAGCTATTGAAGAAGAAGGAAAAGTGCGACAGCGACCCTTACGAACCTCTGTGACTTATCTCCTGTTTTCCTAAGTATTACGAACTCTTGCTCGTTTGTACTTTACGTACAATAAACCATTGTTATTTGTTACCTGATTTCTTGTGTTATTGTAATCTTTTCACTCGGGATTACTTTGTTGTTTATATCGTATAATCCACGATATAACGGTGGCGACGAGGATTCGAAAAGAACTCACAACACGATATAACAGTGACTACGAGGATTCGAAAACAACTCATAAGACGATATAACATCGGCGGACGTATATTCAAAATAAACTCACAAGGTAATTTAACAGTATCGAACGAGGAGTGAAAAAAGACAGCTCTCCAAAGATAACAGCGACGACCAAGTCAAACGTCGAATAATACGTTTTTACCAGTCGCTGGACTAGTTTATCGACTAAAGGTACAGTGATATTTTTATTTTTGTTGTGCTTTAAAAAAGTAATATGGAAGAGTTCTTGGAATTTTCGAAAACCATGTGTTCTGTTATGCAGCAGCAACAGACACATTGGGAAGAACAAAGTAAATCGATTCAAAAACAAATCGAATTATTGCAAGTACAACAATTCCAGTATCAACAACAGATACAACTGCAGGAACAGCAGTTAGACTTACAAAAGCAAATTTTAAAGCAGCAAGAAGTCTTGGAAAAGATATTAACAGAACAAGTCGATCAAAAGGAAGGATCAAGATTTTTCTCTGCTGAAGGGATTACTAATTCACTTTCAGAATTCCATTACAAACCGATGGAAGGTGTAACTTTTCCAGCGTACTTCAGACGGTACGAAACAACTTTTTCAAAAAGATGTCAGTTATGGTCTGACGAAGAAAAAAATATATTACTATTACAAAAATCAGGTGCTCAGGAAAACACCAAGTACACTAATTTCATTCTACCAAAGAAGCCGGAAGATATATCGTTCAAAGAAACGATTGAAATATTGTCTAAAATATTTGAACGCGAAAGTTTATTTCTTATACGTTATAAATGTTTAAATATGGTTAAACAGGAAGACGACTTTATTTCATACGCAGGAAAAGTGAATTCTCAGTGTGAATTCTTCAAAGAAATTAAAGACGTTTAATTTTTGCTGAAGGGTTAACTGCAACAAAGGATAAAGAAATTCGTTCAAGAATACCGGCAGTTATGGAACAAGATACAGAAGTAACGTTACAGAAAGTTACGGAGGAATGTCAGAAATTACTCAATATAAAACGGGACAATATAGGTATAGAGAAGAAAAATATTGCCCAAGTAAAGAGTTAAACAATGAGTCTACAAGGAAGTAAAATCCTACTGCAAAGCATGTGGTGGAATAAACCATGCTACAAGTGTTATTTTAGAAATAAAATGTTATGAATGCGGTCGAAAAGGTCAAAGCTACTGTTTGCAAAAAGAAAACATCAGAAGTCCAAAAGGATAAATACAGTTGTATCTAAAAGAGATACAAATAATGAAGGAATAAAGTATGTAGACGTTAAAATAAATGGTCGAACTATAAGCTGTCTGATACCGGAAGTGACATATCTATAATCGACGAAGTTACATGGAAGAAAATTGGACAACCAAAAACTACAAAACACTCAGAAAAGGGCCAGAGGTGTTTCTGGAAGAAAGCTAAAATTCAAAGAATTTTACGCGAAAGTGTCATTTGACGATAAAACGTACAAACGTACGTATCTACGTCATATCTGGAAGAAGTCAAATTTATTTGGTATTGACCGGATTGTGTTATGGGAAAAACCAATTAAAACGTTTTGTCGAAATTTAAATGTGTCGAATATAGAAAATAGCAAACACAGAAATTCGCTGAAGACTTAAAAGATGAATTTAAGGAAGTATTTGCTGACTGATTAGGTTGCTGTACTAAGACTGAAGTAAAGTTTTAAAGATAATGCAAAACCAGTGTTTAAGCAGAAAAGAAAGGTACCATTTTCGTCATTAGAAATGATAGACAAAGAATTACAAAGACTGGAGTAATTAAAGTAGATTACTCTGAGTGGGCGTCACCCACTGTGTACGTAAAAAAGAAAAATAAGAAAATAAGAGTGTGCGCTGATTCATTCAACGGGGTTGAATGTCTAAAGGACCACAGCTATCCTCTTCCTACGCCTGAAGAAATTTTATCGAGGTTGAATGCAGGAAAGATTTTCTCGAAAATTGATCTGTCCGAAGCTTATTTACAAGTCAGTCGAGGAAGAATGTACAAAGTATTTAACTATCAATACACATAGAGGGCTATAGAACTTAAAACGTTTGCCGTTCGGGTTGAAGGTAGCCCCCAAGTGTTTCAACAAATTATGGATACGATGCTGGCTGGTCTTGAATTCGCAATGGCATTCTTAGATGACATTGATAAAGAGCCAAAATTTGGAAGAGCTCAAAAATCATGTTCGAGAAGTATTCAAGAGGATACAGAATTACGGATTTAAAGTGGGTTTTGACAAATGCGATTTCTGCATGAACAAAATGGAATATTTGGGTCATAAAGGAAGAAAGCCTAACCCAAATAGAACAGAAGCTATTAGAAATATGCCTATACCGGATAATGTAACAAAATTACAATCATTCCTGGGTTTAGCTAATTATTATAGTTTATATGCACGAGTTGAGAGCTCCATTAAACGAGTTAAGGAATGGTGCTGGACAAAAGAATGTGAAGAAGCATTTCAAAAAATAAAAGTGCTTATTATCGGATTTAGCATTAGCACATTACGGTCCGAAAAAGGAATTAATTGTAGCATCAGATGCAAGCGAATATGGTGTAGGTGCGGTACTTTTGCACAAATTCGAGGACTGACCAACGAAACCGATTGCACACGCATGAAGAACCTTATTACCTGCGGAAAAAATTATAGTCAGAAAAAGAAGGTCTGGCAATAATTTACGCCATTAAGAAATTTCACAGGTTTATTCATGGTAGATCGTTTTGCAAACGGACCATAAACCACTACTGTCGATTTTTGGTTCGAAAAAAAAAGGCGTACCAGCCCATACTGCAAATAGATTACAGAGATGGAGTATGATTTTACTCAACTACAATTTCAAAATGTAATACTTTCCATCAAGTAAAATCGCACACACAGATGGTCTATCTAGATTAATCCCCAGAAACTCTGAATTGCTGGAAGAAACGTTTATAGCAGCACTAAAAGAGGAAAAAGAACTAGCGGAAGTACTTGTTAACACCGTTAGAGAGCTACGAGTGACACTGGAAGAAATAAAAAAAGCAGCGAAAATGGATGAATATATTACTAACATGAAGAAACATGCAAGGTGGAACGAAAAGAAGAAAAAATGTTTAAGGGTGTCTCCATTTTCGATATGCGACGAAACGCTGATGTATGCGGATAAAGTCGTAATACGGCGTGTACTACAAAAAAGTTTTGAAAGTTTCATATGGCCCATCCTGGAACCTCCAGAATGAAGTCGCTAATGAGAGGTTACGTTTATTGGCCTAGAATGGACCAAAATATAGAAGATATGATAAAACAATGTGAAGGTTGTCGGTTATCAGCCAAATCTCCACCGATAAGGACTCAACCCTGGCCAAAAACGGACGTTCTGTGGACACGTATTCATATTGACTATGCAGGACCATTAAAGGGATACTATTATCTAGTAATCGTAGATAGTTTTTCCAAATGGCCTGAGGTTTATAGGTATAAACACCCGACAGCTTCAAACACCATAAAAGCGTTAGACGAAGTATTTAGTCGTTTTGTAGTAGTAAATACAATTGTAAGCGACAATGCTACTATGTTTACCGGGAAGGAATTCAAAGATTACTGTGATTCCTTGGCAATTGAACACGGAACAACGCCGACGTACAATCCTTGATCAAACGGACAGTCAGAAAGGTTTGTCGACACGTTCAAGAGAGCATTAAGAAAAAATAACGGAATCGACACTGAAGAAAAAAGTTTTTAGTGGTATATAGGATAACACCAAATCAGAATACAAACGCTAATCTATCACCTGCAGAAATTATGTTTGCAAGGAAAATACGTTCAGTGTTCGATAGGATGTTACCAAATAAGAAAAAGAAAAATTATACGAAAATAAACACAATTTACAACGTATAAAGAGGGCGATAAAGTCTTTAAGAACTATCGGTCAGGAAAGTGTTTTTGGGAGGACGGTATAGTGTCAAAAAAGAATCGGTAGAGTGATATATATTGTAAAAGGAAATAATTTTTTCTGCAAAAGACATATTAACCAAATGAGATACAGATACATTGAAACCGTGGAAAATGACAGCGAAATACCGATGGAAGTGTTATACGATGCTTTCCAAATCCAACCCCCCATAAATAGTGAAGTACCGATGGAGGTAACATCGACTCCAAAAATCACTGATTCTCAAAAATCAAAAAATACACCAACTCGGAATGGTAGGAGAAAAAGTGGTAGAAAAAGGAAGAGGACTTCACGTCTATGTCGAAATCCAAAGAGAAAAAAATATTGAAAGCAAAATTCTAGGGAAGAATTTAGCTCAGGGGAAAGTGTTATAGTGGAAAAACCTGACACACCCCGACATGGATTGGTCAGTCTATAAAAGACTGACGAGCTATTGAAGAAGGAGGAAAAGTCAGACACAGACAGAGAGAGCGAAGGCGACCCTTACGAACCGCCGTGACTTATCTCCTGTTTTCCTTAGTATTACGAACTCTTGCTCATTTGTACTTTACGTACAATAAACCATTGTTATTTGTTTCCTGATTTCTTGTGTTATTGTAATCTTTCCACTGAATGAATGTCTGTGATTATTCAACAGAAGTTATTTGTGATTGTGCTCGCTTTCCTAGTTTGGCGAAAGTGTTGAATTCCCCTTTTACCACGAGGACAGTTTTTGGCGAAAGAGAAAAAGCCAACTTCTTTTCTGGAAGTTGTGACATTAAATACCATTTTTGAATAATGAGAAAAGAAATATTTGCGTGTGTGTGTGTGCGCGCGAAATTTTCTTAGTGCTGACCACTAAAAATACCAGAGAAAGCAACAAAAATAATTTTGTTCTTATCAACAGAAATTTCTGACATTTGACAAATTTTTATAGCCGGAAACTTATTTTATCAGATGACATATGCACCAGAGAAAGGATGAAGAATGTATCAGCCAAAGTGTATGAATAAAACCAAATGTAGCCAAAATAAATATGAAATATAATAAAATCACTTCTTCGTCATTTTCGGTCTGAATATCACTGCTTTGTTTCAATTTAATAGCCAGAATGGTTTTCATTATCACTTTTAATAACACCGCGTTCTCTACAAATTCATTTCCCTCTTTTACACATGATTAGCTAACATTCTTACACTCTCAGTAAACCCACTTACACCTTAGTGGCTTTATCACCTTGCTTGGTGGTGAAATGATTAAAAAAATGTTCCTACTCGATTTTCTAAACTCATGCTTAAGAACTCAACAATTTCAATCTTCATCTTTAATAAGTCCATGTTTTGACAAATCCAAATCTTTCTTTATTCACAGGATTTTATCCACATTCCTACACGACTATATAGCGACCAACATGCGAACAAAAGTTCGAATAAATCAATATATAATAATTCCTACTTTATGCACCGAAACACAAAAAGATTGTGTTATGTCAATCTTTTAACTTGACCGGTTTTGTTAAATTTGATAATCAACTTTAGAAATACTCGCTTTTACAAGGATTCAAACACCAATCTCTGTCCTTGGTAGGAAATTGATATTATTAAGCTTAGTTTTGTCTGCCCCAATCATTGCTCGATGACAATGTAATCAAATAGGCAAATATTAGGCTTTGCTTCGTGTGTTACGGCCATATCACGTTGAAACACCGGTTCTCGTGCGATCACCGAAGTTAAGCGACGTCGGGTTTAGTCATTACTTAGATGGGTGACCGCTTAGAAATACCAGTTTCTGTGGATGTGCAGGTGATGTAATAGGTATCGGCTCTGAGTTCCAATTCTGGTTGGGTTCGTTATATTCACTTACACGCAAATACCATTGAGAAAGGCATGAATCCAACTCTTTTGTCCCCAGCTATGTATTAGTTATTCATCATTAACTCCTAAAAAAATTCTTAGTCTAAAAAACATCTGGCACTAAATAACCTGCAAAGAGTTGATAAGCCATCAAAAGCAAATCAATAAAGTTTTGCTTAATTAGTACAAGGTTACAATAGTAGGATGTCGAATAAAGACTGAAGTTACTGTGTTAAATGTTCTACGGTAAGTGTAAATATTCGCTTCAGTCAGTTATGTGCCATGCGTGATACACGCTTAGGCGATCATGTATCGAAAGATATATAATTGACGAGGGAGATTTTTTCCCGCAGTAGGTTGCCATTTCTTTTTGCGGTAGACCAGTTGCCATCCAAGGCTATAGAACTCGGTCTGTCCTGCTATTTACCTATAGTTTGGGGGAGAAGAGGATTTCGCAACGTGTGAATTTATGTAAGTGGATGTAATGGATTCGACTGGAATTCGAACTCGACTCTCTGATTCCTCAATCCGGGCCTCCCTTACTTCTAGAAAAAGATAAACCTTGTCTTTTTAAAAATCTCTTTTCAAGCTATTGGTTCCTTTTCAAATCGTCTGGCATCTCCCTTCAGTTTGTCTCTAAAGAGGTCCTTCCCATTGCTGTATTTAACAAATCTACACGAGAGTTACTGGTCCAATTCTGCTTGCTCTCCTCTGCGTACAATAAAAATTCAAATAACCACTTAATTACAACTAATTCAACATTGTTCACCTTTTTTTGCTTGCTAATTCGCAATGTTTGGGAAAGCGAGTTACGATTCAAAAATTACTTCCTGTCGAGAACAGCATCATCATGCAACAGTGGACATTGAAGAAGAAGAGAGAGAGACAGACAGACACCGTAAAGGAAAGAAAGAGAGAACTAATGACGGGAGAAAGAGTAAGTGATAGAACGAAAAGAAGAGAAAAAGAAATGATGAAAAGAGGAGAGAGAGACAGAGAGGAGTAATAAAAAGAGAGAGAGAGTGAGAAAAAGAAACACCGTAAAGGAAAGAAAGATAAAACTAATACGGGAAAGTGATAGAACGAAAGGAAGAGAAAAAGAAATGATGAAAACAGGAGAGAGAGAGAGAGAGAGAAATAAATAAAATGAGTGTGAAAGAAAAAGAGAGAATTAATAAAAAGACAGAAAGAAATACTAATAACGAGAGAAACATAGAAAGAAAGAGAAAAAGAAAGAAAAATAATGAAAAGAGAGAAAGTGATAAAAAGAAAAAGACGGGAAGTAGAGAGAATGAGTGGGAGAATAAAGAGGAGGAGGTGTGGAAAAGAGAATGAGAATCATTCATAAGGAGAGATAAAAAGAGTTAATGAGAAGTTAGAAAGAGAAAAAAGAAAGATAATAAAGGGAGGAAGAGATAGAGATGGAAAGAGATAGAGACAGGGCGGTATCATGTATTTTCCCTCTCTCTATCAGCTTCTAATATTTCTATTATTCTGTAACATCTCTAGATTGACTAAATATAGGTTAGTACAGAGTGAAGATAAATGGATGGAAAGATTGTGTTGTGTCAGTCTCTCTCCTCAGTGTCGGCGGAGAGGCGATCTTGCCAAAGTTTCCTCTCATTGTTCCTACTCTAGCCTATTTTCATTTTCATTCTCAGTGTTAACTAACACGTGGAAACTCCACGGTTGTTAACAATTAATATTACCCATAATAGTTAGTTTAACACTTCTTTCGTCTTTTGTCTGTATCTTCTCTTTCTCTTCCTTATACCTTCCAATCTTTCTTCAAGTTTTTATCGAAATGTTGTAAACAAATGAGTTAGTTTCGTATGCAAATAATAGATACAATAGATACTTTCAAGAAGTGCAGAAAAGGAACAATTAGCCTAGAACTTACAATTACTATGAGCAATTTCAACATTGAAATTATGAGACCTCGCTGCCAATCTAGTACTGCGCTTAAATGCGTGAAGTCAAGGTACAGACGAGGAAAGTTCTTCAGAACAATATTTATAGAAGGCAAAGGGGAGCTATGATACGGCAGTGGTAAAAGGACCGAAGCCGAGATGCCAGGGAAGGACCGATAACGTTGTCGATTTTGTCAAGAGCCTCTAGATATAAAACAGAAGCACCAGACCAAATGAGGTAGCAATATTCTATGCACGGACGAATTCTAGACTTATAAATACGTAAGATAGATTCTAGCGAGAAAAAAAGTATCTAGTAGAACATTTCTAGTACCATACTTAGCAATTGGTTTAATATAATTATTCCACTTCATGTCAGTGGAAAATTTATGAGTTGTATTCTTGGAGGTTAGCATCAGCCCTACTGACGGAAGGCAAAAAAGGTCCTTTCAAATGATTAATAGAGAGCAGTTTCGTTTTAGAGGCGTTAAAATTAAGAAGCCACTTCTTGCCCTAGTTAACAACGGATTGGAGTTCATTTTCGAGATCAGCTGCCAATTTGACTTTATCAAACCTACTAAACTTACAGGAGTAAATAGTAGTTTTGTCACCAGCATAGATATGAAGTCGGGAACAGATGACATCGGGAAGGTCGTTGATGAAGATCAGAAACTGAGTAGGTTCAAAACTAGAGACTTGAGGTGCGCCTGCGTTAATGAAATAAAAAAAAATTATTGAGGCGTAACCGTTCAAGACAACATTCATTACGTGTTTTTATAAGAAAGGTTGAATGAAATCAAATAAACAGAATCATCGTAACCCTTCAACCTGGGAACAAAACCAGCATGCAAGCCCTGTTAAACACCTTGGAAATGAACTCAAGCAACGGCCCTAGCTTTACCATTCTTATCTAAAGCTTGGCAGACTTTTTCAGCAATGACCACCAATACATCGGCAGCTTACCTAGAGAGAGGCAAAAGCAATATTGTTTGTCTGAAATAAGAACCTATGACGTGAGATGTTTAGCCAAATTCGGAGTTTATTGGAGCCTCGATTAATCTACCGAAGAGAGGTAGAATACTAATAAGTCGACAGTTCGAAGGATCAGATGGTTCGCTAGAGTTCTTAGAAACAGGAACTACAGAAGAACATTTCCAACAATCTGGAAAGTAAGAAGCAGCATAACATCTATTGTAGAGTTTGGGGGGAAGAAGAGCGAGTTCAAGGGCACATTTCTTATGTACAACTGCAGCGATACAATCGAGTCTACGTGCTTTGTAGGGATCAAGTTTGGAGATGATATTGAAAACCATGTGCGGAGTTATATGCATATCATTCTATGGTCTTTGTTCCATGTTATCTTCCTCTTTGCCTTGGTGTTTATATTTGGGAAAATCTCCCAATTGCAAGGGAGCTGTTTCTTGAGTCCCCAGATGATTATTTCATGTGATTTCGACTTTCGTTATTGCATTCTTTAGCTATCTCATTTTACTTTATTGTTCTTTTTCTTCTCAGGACTGAAATATATTTAATAACATTTCTGATAAATGGCTCTTTCTCTCCATTCATCTGCGAATATTTTTGTGTTTGGTGATTTTCACACTGATCACATCAAGTAGCTTAAGCATTATAATGTTACTGCTGTTGCCGGCATTCAGACTTTCAATTTTTCCGTTACTCAGTCTCTTATTCAAACAGTAAATTTCCCTACTCGTTTATCTAATAAATCTGATCAACATGCTTCTTTACTTGTTTGTTCCTTACCTCCTCTCCTAGCTCTTGTCGAGACTCACAGCTCTGTCCTCTTGGCAATTCCGATCACGCTGTAGTATCTATCTATTTAATGTTTCACACTACTTTCTTGTTTATCACTGTTTTCCAGGTTTTACTTTTTTCGTTCTTTTTTCTATTTCCCAAGTCAATCTGTATCTATAAACCTTTATTTTTTTTCTACAAGCCTCTTTTTGCGCACCCGCACACACGCAAACAAATATATGTATTTAAATAGATTTGTTTTTTTTCTTTTCCTTCTTACTTCTCTTTCTCTTGGCGAAAACGACTGTTCTCAATATTTGCTTACTTTTTTCCCCTTCTCCACGCGTTCCTTCTGCTTTCATTTTCTATCAACAGATGGGGCCACCATCACTGCTTTCAACCAGCAACTATCCACCTGGGCAAGTCTTGTTTTCTATACAAAACTAATGACGCGTAACGCTCAGAAAGGGGATCTATTCTACCACAGCACGGAAGAATAAAAAAGGGCACATAACCGACAAAAGCGAAAGAAAAATTAAAAGAAAATCGATATGGGATAAAAATACCGAGTCATGAAACTGCAAAACGTGTCACTTATTTTCATTTGTTAGCGTCAATTGATGGCTTCATGTTGCCACCATCAAATGGCTACAAAATTTGCACCTTGGCAATAACGAAATGACAAGAGACATTTCATTTTGTTAACAGTTGCTTTGATTTTGTGTTTTCCTTTTTACTAATTCTTGCACAAACATTATTTTCAACATCTACTTCAAAATGCACGTCATTATACGTGCTAATAATATGCTACTTAAACATTTACTGCACATTTTTGGATAAGTCTACTGTAAAACTAACATTAACAAATATTGGGTTCATTCGGTTTATTAACCACGAGACTATTTCGTAAAATTTTAAGACTACATCAATATCGATTATTTGTTTTTTTTTTACGATTTATCAACCCCTTTTTTTTACGAGTGAATATTGCTTTAACAATTTCTTTGAGAATAACAATGATTTTTTTCAGAAACAAGAAACAAACGGGCTTCAGGAACGTATTAAATTCGTGAACCGGGTTTCCACTGTATTCTTATCATTATAATTAGGTTTTGTTTTTGAGAGGGGAAAAAGACAGCCGAATCAAATCCAGTTCATTTTTTAAAATTCTTGATGTTATCTTGTCATTGGTGAGATGTTATGTAATATCAATCAACTTATATGGTAGTGAATTCTGGATCTATTATACTATTTAACCCATAGCTGTAAAGACGAGATGGCTTCATACATTTCCCAAGATTATTTGCACGTTAGTGAATTTACATTCACTGACGAACTCGATTGGGATTTGAACTCGGCTCTCCGAGTTCTCATTCCGAGCGGTTATTAATTACACCCACGGGCATAGCGCCACATCAAGATATTCAATCTTTATAAATGTCGATTTAAATTCCAAACGGGTTACCTTTATAAGGCGTTTCGCTCTGATTTCACATTAGTTATTTTATTTTTTATTTGTTTTGTAGAATGATAATAAATAAATCCTTTTTCAAATAAACATTTTCTCCTTGCTGCGTTCAGTCCTAAATTGTAGCACTTGAATCAAACTAGAAAATTCTTATTAGCATTGATAGATCTCGGGTACATATGCAGATAACTAATTACCTGTAATTAACGGAGTTGACAATCATAAGTGTACACACACACACACACACACGCACACACACAGAGAGAGAGAGAGAGAGAGAGAGAGAGAGAGAGAGAGAGAGAGAGAGAGAGAGAGAGAGAGAGATGAACAGAGTGAGAGGGATACATAGCTAGGTAGATAGAAATGAACAGATAGATAGATAGATAGATAGATATGAAGAGAATGAGATAGGTAAATAGATAGAGATAGATAAAAAGAACAGATCTATATAAGTAGATGCGAGCAGGCCGAAATAAAGAAATACATAAATAGAGACATATATATATATATATATATTAATTTAAAGTAGAGTATAATATATAAGATAGTAGATTGCAAATATTGTCTGTAAACAGCCGCGTTTAAGAAGCTGCAATCCCAAATAGCGCTCAATACAAAATCCGGAAAATTTGTGTTGTAGACCAAAATGCAATTAAGAAGACCAACATTCACGCTACCCAGGTTTCGACCGTTAGGTCTCCTCAGGCAGGTAGGATGAAAGATTTTAGTTGACTCCACCAACTTTTCGAAACTTGGGTAGCGTGGTAACTTGAATTTTGGTGCTCCTAATTATATATATATATATATATATATATATATATATATATATATATATATATATATATTAATGCATGTTTCATTAAATAATATAGACAAGTTTTGTCTATTTATTTTAAGTAACTTCCTTTCGTATTGTCTGATAAGCTGAATCACATTATCGTTGAAAGACGAACGGAAAACACCATTGAATCCAATCTAAGCTTTCGGCTTACATAAGCCATTATCAAAGATGACAATTTTAATAAATCAAACAACACATATACGAAACCACAATAATGGCTCGCCGTTGCTGTTTGAATAAGCTCAAAGTAACGACAAACTTATTTACGAGCCAAGGAAGCGAAAAACGCGTCGTAGCTCGTGACGTCACACATGACCACGCGAGAGTGAAAACGAGAATTATTAAGTATGGGAAGCCACTGCTATAGATTATAGGCATTTAAGAATGTTTGTGGAGATTTTATAGTTTATTTTGTTCAGGTTAGGTTTCAACTGTTTTATGTATATAGCTTCAAGGATTTTTAATTTTTGTTTATTATTTTCATGTTTAAGTATAATTGTGTTGTCAACAAGGATTTTCCGGAATTGAGTACGCGGGCAGGCATGTTGTTTTAAATGTCTAAAAATATTAGAGTTATCAGTTAAATGTAGAGTTAAGCGTCTTGAAAGCGAGTTTGTGGTGTGACCAACATAAATATTATTTAATCCATTGGAGATACATTCTCGGAAAGGGCACTTGAATGTGTACACTATGTTAGTTTTTTGCAAATCGCTAACGGGGAGGGGGGAAGAATCATTCCGAATAGTTAAGTTGGATATGCCAGATTTAGTGTAGTATATGATTAACCTAATTTTTTGGCTCGGATCTGTTGTAGTCATATTAGAATTAAATAGTTTTTTTAATATATTTTCGTCTTGTTTATAATTGGTATGCATTTGACTACGATAATAGAGATTAATAAGTTTGGAATTAGTTGAAGTAGTATTATGTTCTATTTACTTAGTATTAAGACTTCTAAGATAATATTTTATCTGTTCATCCACTATATAATTTGGAAAGCTATTATTAATAAGTGTTTGTTTTATATTCCTAAGTTCACTGTAAAAAATCTGTTTTGTAGATGAGTTAGTTTTTGCACGATGTATTAGATTTTTTATAATTACTATTTTGTAGTAATAAGGACATTCGCTTTTGTAGTTAAGTGTACAAGAAGTTATACTCGTAGGTTTTTTGTATGGCAAAATAGTAAAATTGTTATTATTTGTGTTTATCAATATGTCGAGAAAGGGAATTTTATTATTAGTATTGAGTTCATACGTGAATTTAAGGACAGAATTATCTTGAAAACGTTTTTGAAGTTGAAGTATTTCATCTGTATTTTTAACTAAAATAAGGATATCATCAACATATCTTAGATAGATGGAAGGTTTTTTTAACATCTGTAAATATCTTATTTTCGAGGTTCGACATGTAGAAATTGCTAAATGTCGGACCCAGTACTGAACCCATGGAGACGCCATCGCGTTGTATATATATATATATTATTACTATGAACTAAGAAAGGGACTTCAGTAGTACAAACTAATAGTAGTTTCCGTAATATATCTGGATTAATTTTAAGTGGGGGTAAAGATGAGTTACTGTATATATTCCTTATAATTATGTCAATAGTTTAATTAACAGGGACATTGGTAAATAAGTTTACAACATCAAGTGAAGCTATGATTTCATTATTAGGTGTTTCGCTTTTTAGGATTTGGATTACTTCTAGTGTTGAACTGATGCTAAATTTACTAGGAAGGTAAGGAGTAATGAGTTGATTAATGTATTTTGTTAGTTGATATACTGGAGTAGGAATTTGCGATATGATAGGACGGAGAGGATAGTCAGGTTTATGTGTTTTTATATTGCCGTATATGTAACCAGGTCTATAATCACCAACAATTTTATTGAATTTTAAAGAGTTCTGTTCAGCATTATTAGCATTAATGAGTTTATTAAGCTTTGATTTTAGTTGGTTGGTCGGGTTCTTGTTGAGTTTTTTAAACTTATTGTGATCCTGGAGTATGTGGTCAAGTTTTTTTTTGTAATCTAATTTGTTTAGAATGACAAAAATGTTGGTCTTATCAGCTTTTTTTACGATTATGTCAGGGTGGTTGCGTAGTTCTTGTGCTGCGATGTTTAGTTGTTTAGAAAGTATTTTTGAGGAGTTTCGGCTTTTATCATGCCGGTCCTTTAATGCCTCGGCCTTAAGTAAGTCTTTAAATTCTGCTGTTGTTTCTATTAATTGTTCATCCTGGAGTTTAACAATGTTTTGCTATAGCGTCTCGATTTCTATTTTTTTTATAAAGTTGATTATATTTACGATATATATGACAGTTAGGTCAAAGGTTAAGCAATTCTTTTTGGTGCTCAGTAAGTTCATAGTTGGAAAGGTTAATGAATTTATCTATTTTGTTAGGCAGAGTGATATTCCCTTTGTATAATGCATTCAGTTTTTTTATAATTTTCCTTTCGTCTTTCAACGATAATGTGATTAAGCTTATCAGACAATACGAAAGGAACTTACTTAAAATAAATAGACAAAACTTGTCTATATTATTTAATGAAACATGCCTTAAAGAAAAATTACTGCCGAAATATACACAATATATATATATATATATATATATGTGTGTGTGTGTGTCTGCGTGTGTATTTCTGTAAGGTTCTCGCTGTACAAGGCCCGGGGGCCACTCGAGGTAGAGGGTTACGTTAAAGGGGGTAGTTTATATAGATAGGAGGGGAAGATAACGATTAACTCTAGACTTTAACAGGTTAAGATTGTAGTGATCAGGGAAATATCCTCCATAGGGCCGTGGTTCGCGAAAAGAAGCTGTTTGAGTGGAACTTGCTTCTCGGAGGGAATGTGGGTCGTTTGCTACTATGTAAGTGGCATAGCTGGTCCTAGTCGTGAAGGTCGGAACTGGTGGAACTAGAAGATGCAGCTCGTCTGAGCACTTTCCATGGTATTAGCGACAGACCAGTGAGAGGCTCGCCACATCCCGCCTGTGAGAGAGAGAGAGAGAGAGAGAGAGAGAGAGAGAGAGAGAGATTGGAGTGTGGAAAATAATTCTTCTCCCACAAGGACTCGGAGACGCTTTTAAACTCTATCGAAACTGGAAAGTGAGGTCTGGGCAACTCAGTACTCCATTTTCGGTATGATCTGGCTCTTCTAAAGGTAGAGGATAACATGAGGAGTCAGGTACTTACTGGAGCGGTACGGGGAGCCGATCATTTTACCTGCATCTTAAGCGATGGATCGTATATAAGAATTCCACTTGGGGTCAGGCGTGAGTTTGAATCCCAATATCCTCTCAAGACATGGGGCCTCCTTGAGAGGGACATCCGTTCATCATGACTGGCGGTAGTTCGGGGTCTCTACGGCGGTGACGTAATGTAACCAGTTTGGTTTTAGAGGCATTGAATGTAACCAGCCAGTTTTTTTTCCCTGTTGGGAAGATAGTTCGGAAGAGAGGTCAGCTGCCAATCTCTGATCGTCAAGACTTTTAGAGGTACGCCCGTATATCGACATATAATCGGCATAGACGTTTACAAATGATCGGAGAATATTCTTAGGTACATCATTTATGTAAATCAGAAAGAGGGTTGTTCCGAGAAGTGAGCGTTGGGGGACTCTGCGTTGACCGCCAGGGCCTCGCAGGACTGCCCGTCAATAATTACCTTCAGGGATCTACCCGTTAGGAAAGCTTTTATAATAGAGAAAACCTTTCCGGTGATTGCATAGCTGGTGTGCTTGTGTAGGAAACCTTTGTGTCGAAAACGTTCGAGAGATCTAATGCTATGGTCATTGCGGTATGTGTGTCGTCAATGGCCTCACAAAATGGTAGTTAGGACGTCAGCAGTGGATCGGACTGATCGAATCCCTTACTACTTGTCGCACAAGAGGTTGTTCATATTTATGTGCTCGTCGGCCTTCTTGTTGATTAAGTCCTCAAAAAGATTACTGATGATACCGAGGAGACTAATGGGTCTACACTGGGAGGGAGAGGATCAGTTTCCTGCGTTCTTGAAGACCGAGTATACGCTTTCAACCGTCCACATGCTTCGGAAACATTTCTCTTTCAAACAGCGGTTAAATAACTTTGCTAGAACCGGGAATAATTCTGGGTTGATATTTTTAAGGACGACTACTGGAATTTTGTCTGATCCAGTGACTTTCTTGGGGTCTAGGCATTTGATAAGTCCAAAGACTTCTCTTGCTGAAATGAGTTTATTACTAAGATTGTGTTCAGTGAGACGTCGCAAGTTGGGGAAGGGATGGCCTTTGTCATCTAACGTTGAGTTTGAAGCAAAGATCAAGTCGAAGAGCTTCGCCTTGTCTGTCGAGGATGATATGCCTTCGGGGTCATTTATAATATTGGGCACAGCCGTATTGTTCATAATTTGGTTGGTGATCTCGTACAACGATTATGGCGATTCTGAAGGAAGGGCCAGACTACAGCGTTCCTCGCGATAGATTTTGATGTAATGTTTCCGGTGATCTATGGTTGCAGCGCGTTCAGGGGTGGACCGCGGCTGACTGTGGTTTTTGATGGAATGTTGCGGGTATAAATCACTCCATTCCAGAAAGGATCCATTCGGAGATTAGGGCAGCAGTTTTGGAGTCAGCATGTTTGAAGAAGGTTGAAAGAGGAGCTTCTATCATGTAGGACCGAATGCTGTCCTAGTCTGCCTCTGCATAGCAAAAAATCATTCTGTGGAACGGTAAATCAGGGAATGTCATTGGTTTGGAGTCAATCTGGACACTGACTAGGGAATGATCTGACGTGCCAATGGGGGATAAAACTTTTGCTGAGCATTTGTCAGGGAAGGATGTTAGAAAAAAGTCGAGGGGGTTCGTCTGGGTTAGTTCATATGAGATGGAGAAGTCTCTGCAGTATATGCTTTCCACATCAATTTTGTTAGAGTAGACTAACCACCCTTTATGGGGAACATTGAAGTCACTGCATATGTGAAAACTGGCCGAGGGAAATTCGGGGAGGATATTGTCAATTCTCTCTGATATTCGATCGAAGATTATCGACTCTTCATCCTGAGGACGATACAGGACAAAGACGAATGTGGTATAAGTGACACGCGGCGACACATATATGGAAGATCAGGGTCCTCGTTTTTTGTGTTCCTGCCACAGGAAACACGTTTTGATGTAGGCACCAAGTCTGTGACCGTGGCGACTTAGGTGTGGTTGTATTTTATTATATTCGTTGAGTAGCTCGGGATTGTGAGCTTCTGCAATGGGTTTGAGGTATTCATACCCGCTTCAAACAGGAACAGGATGTCAGGCTGAACCTGAAGAAGATAGATTTTCACTTCCGGAAAGTTGGAACGTAGACACCTTACATTGGTATAAGAGATGGTATAACTGGGGTCTATATTTTTTAGATTGCGTTTGCTAGTTTTGTTCATTTTCAATTGGATTGCTTTCATGTTTGTTTTGGTTGATTTGGTGGATGGCTAAAAAGTAGTGAAACAGTCACCCATTGGAAATTCACACATGAATAACACGGGTTGACTCGCCTGGAGATACTCCCGTAACAGTACCCATCATCATCGTATCAAGAGGCCCCACCGGAGACTTCTGCATGGTCAAGAAACCGTTCACAGAATGGCAGTACAATAGACCCGTTATTATACACCTGCTGATTGGATAGCAACTTTTAAAGGTTCGTCGGATCCCTGACTATCAGGCGGATAACGCCAACCCTCCCCCCAAATGTTTATGAAAGGTTCAGGCGCGCATGTCTCGTCCACCTCAAGGTCCTAAATGTCAGGTCAACAGAACTCTTCCTTGGATCAGAAACATCGTACCGGCCATAGACCTAGGGTACCAAGGTAATCTCGCGCATATACATGAAGACTAAAAGGCATATTGGAAGAAGGGTGTGATTAAGGTTGTTCGGGGTGCATGTGCGTCCCCTAAATAATTTGAGTTAGTATCAGGAGCATAGTCGTTAGGATGAGGGAAATTAATTCTTATATATATATATATATATATATATATATGTGTGTGTGTGTGTGTGTGTGTGTGTGAGAGAGAGAGAGAGAGAGTGGGGGGGTAGAATTAAAATGTATTTACTCCTGTCACAAAGCGAGAATTGACACTTGTTCAGAGAATTCATTAGAATCGGCTGACCAAGGGGACAGGGGAAAGATTAAAGATGGACGTGATAGTTATAAAGTTTTTAACTTAGTATAATTCCTAAGATCCCCTCTTTGGGAAGCGTACAATATTTTCACATGGGTCAGTCTACCATGCGAGAAAAACTTTTAATAAATATAATGTGATCGACAATTAGCATTAGATAATTCTGCAGACAAACGGCACAGACGTCCGTAGACACACACACACACACACACACACATATATATATATATATATAGAGAGAGAGTCCATAAAGTTCGTGTACACTTTAAAAAATTTATAACTTTATTTGTATTTGCGATAGAAATAATTTGTAAAAAGGATGAGAAAGAAGTAAATCTATATTTTTTAAGGTTTTATTGAAATTTTATTTAAGTTTCCACATGTCCTCCATCATTAGCAATACAAAGGGTAATACGATTTTGCAGTTCACGGAAAACATTTGCCAACTGATTTACAGTAATGTCTGAAATCATATAAGTTATTTATTTGGGTTCATTGATTTTGTTTTTTATTTTTTATTTATTTATTCTGTTTCGTCTATTCTAACGGGTGTGATTTGGTAATTTGTTTGGGTTAATTTATTTTACTTATTTTATTGTCATTTTGTTTATTTATTTTATTTTATTCAGTTTTCGATTTTTAAGTAACGTAGTAAAAATTTGTTTTCATGTCTGCATTTTGAGATGAGCTCGGATCGTTTAGTTAATAATTTATTTTGGTCTGGGAAGGTAATGATAGCTATTTTTTCCTCCAAGCAAAGTTTGCAAGTTTTTGATTGGTTGTTGTAGACTGATGATCTTTTATTTTCCAAGATATTTTTGGTGTGATGTGCGTTTTGTTTTTAATTTCCCAGATATACTTAGAAAGCATTGTGCTGTTCGCATATTTACTATTTGTGAAAGATGTTTTGTGTGCATAATTTCTTTGTTTCCAGGGTCCTTCAGTTACTCCTATGTGTACTTTTTCCTCCTTATCTGGTGATTTTATCGTAGCTTGGTATATTACGTTGATTTGTAAACAATTACTGTTTAAGGGACATTCGTTCTTTATTCTGCAGTTACACGTGGGTTTAATTATCAATTATCAATTAAACTATCAACAAACCACACGAACAAATTAAACCCGGTGGAAAGGAACGGAATTTTAACGTTTTTCTCTATACGAAATACGCCAGGAGCTCGGAGAATTCAATCCAATTCACTTGAATAATGCTTATATATATGTATGCTTATATATATATATATAAAAGTGAACTTTGAAGTCAACACTCAGAGGCGCCTGACTGTTACATGCTAAACGCAATCGTCACGTTGCCTGACGATTGTGTCTAGCATGAAACAGTCTGTCGCTTCTGAGTGTTGACTCCAATGTTCA
Organism: Acanthosepion esculentum; assembly: GCA_964036315.1. Lineage (NCBI taxonomy): Eukaryota > Metazoa > Mollusca > Cephalopoda > Sepiida > Sepiidae > Acanthosepion > Acanthosepion esculentum. The sequence continues at coordinate 6,228,337 of OZ038480.1, read as the reverse complement.
CTCTTATATTTACATACACTCTATCTCGATATTGAGCACTTTATACCATAAATTTAGCATAACTTAAAACTATATTTCTCCATATATATATATATATATATATATATATATATATATATATATATATACATATGGGGGAAATTCAGAGATAGATAAAATATATCTATAAAGACTATGTGAATAAAAGAAAAGAGAATTTTTTTATGAATATGCGTTTCGTTATTTGGGACAAAAGTAGAGAGGCACGAATAGACTAACATATGCCGCAAAGCAGCTATCTAGCGAGATATGAACATACTGAGGTAAATAGACAGAAAATTAGATAGATAGATAGATAGATAGATAGATAGATAATGAACTGAGATAGATAGATAGATAATGAACTGAGATAGATAGATAGATAGATAGATAATGAACTGAGATAGATAGATAATGAACTGAGATAGATAGATAGATAGATAAATAGATAGATACTGAACAGATTGAGATAGAGAGATTTCTGAAAAGTGATCAATTTAAAAAGTTAAGAGTCATGGTGTGCATTAACTTAACGGAAGTTACGACTGTGACATTTTTGAGGTTACTTTTGTATTAATGCACCTTTGGGAAAAGACAGGACACTCCGTCTCTTCTTCACCCATAGCTATAAGTGACATTGCTGGGTAAACTGGTCTCTCTTGCATTGATTGGCAGACAATCTAGAAGAAGAAAAACACTTAATTCAACAGCTCAGAGAAACCAACGAGTAAACACTTGACTATCATTCCTAAGAACAGTCATGGCAAATAGTTTTTAAATATAAAAATAAAAGAAAGCTGTGGATAGCCATGATCATCTAAATCTTGAAGGTAAACGCCACTTAAAGAGGAAAATCGAATAAAGTTCCATGGAGTTCAGAAAACATTACTTGTTAGTTACAAGATAAACTTCGAGAGTTGATATTTTCCGATGACAACAGAAAGATTCGTAAAGTTTTGCTGCTGCTCAGCCCAAATAAAGACAAACAGGCATTAGATCATAAAATCATTTTTGTGACCATCCCTTTTGCATCTCATTCACGATGACTGAGGCGATGGAAAGACGTGGAAATGCAGGCACACATACAATCTGCCACTTGATACGGGTACTGCTAGGATTTAGGTTAAACTCTTTTAAAAAGTATTTAAAATAATTTAGATATCTACCCTTTATTAATACTTCGGATTTATTCGGAAGATAATAACTTAAAGCATACACCTATCACAAAAGAAAAATAATTATTTTAAAACATTGTCACAGTAAATTTATGATATCGATGGGTCATTTAAATTCTAAAATGATGCCAGAAAATTTAAGACAATTTAAAAAGCTCCCAAAAATCAAGTATCTCTCCTTGAGATGTGTTTCAAAGAAAATTAGTAAAATTAAAGATTATTTAACAGAATTGTGGTAAAATATTACTTTGCATTTAAGATATAGCGAAAAACAAATGAATACAGAAAAGTATATTCAACCTCTGAGCAAGTTTATAAGTCAAACAGGAGCATTCTCCACCCCGACTACCACGTTAAATAAAAAAAACCTACCACAAGTTAATTTAAATATGGAAGCAGCAACTGGTTTCGTTTATGTTTAAAAAAAACATTTTTCAGCTTATATAACGAATAAGTTCAGGTCAGTAGCAATTCACTTTAACTATTCAATGGTATCCAAGTGCAGTCTTTATTTATGTTTTGTGCCTAACATTCTCATAAACATGCATAAAAATGTTATTAAGCCGAAGAAAGTGTTATGATCATGAGTAAAAATGTTCAGGAAATTTTGTTGGTCCTGAAAAGAAGTTTTTTTAAAATTGTTGTTATATCCACTCTTGGACTATTATTCTTCATTGTAACAATTACAGCATATACAGCATCACTGATGCAGAAAATGGCGTTATTAAGGGAGGTAATTCAGAATATTTTAATTATATTCCATTTGATCTTCCGTACAAAACATAATATAATCGTTGTAAAAAGAAAAACAATTCTTAGCCATCTTCCTTGTAGTAGTCGCAGCATATTTAGCATTACTCATGCAGAAAACGGCGTTATAATTAAAGGAGGTAAATCAGAATATTTTAATTATATTCAGTTTTATCTTCCGTACAAAACGTAATCTAACCGTTGTAAAAAGAAAAATATTTAAAAAATATTTCTGATGTGAAAATGGTATTAAACTTTACATTTTTCGATTCTTCAAACACATCTTTATGTAATGAAAAGATCTCTTTTTCTCCTTAATGACCGGAGGTATTTCAAAATCGCACTGAAAAATTACCTGTAATTTTTTTCCAAAATAAATGTTTAGTGTACTTTTCTTTTCTGACAAATCTGAAAGAGAGTAATGTGTTTTGTTAAATTATGCAAAAAGCAACTCTCCGTAAAAAACAACAACAAAAGAAATAACAAAACATTTTTGTGTTTCATTGAATTAGTTTTGTAAGGTTTCAGGACATTTAAAATTATTTAATTTGGTCTTGCATAAATTCTATACTGAAATATCATCTTCAGGGATTTATTTTTATAAGATTTAAAAAAAATTATTTTTCATCAACGCTTAATTTTAAAAGAGTTCACGATGTATCGAAAGGTTGGGGCGTAACTGACTAAAAATATCCCCACAAAGTTTTCTAATAAAACAGTCTGTTCAGGATAGAATTCATTCATTAATGAATGTGTAATGAATTCATTTAAATCGAATAAATCCTTGATTTTTGTTAAATTTTTAAAAAAGGTAGTAGGCTAATTTTTTTTTTCTTTTTGCTTTTCGAAAAACAAAACGCATTTTGCCAAGACCAAATATAAGAGAAAAGCGAGTTACAGAAAGAAAAGAAAATTTATTGAATAGCTGTTAGAAGAGCATAGCTGAAGAAAAAGGGTTTCAAATAGAGAAAGATTTAAAGAAATGCCTTCTGGTGATCCATTAAACACACTTGACAATAATGACCCAGTTGTAGTTGATTCTGTTAATGACGTTTAATAAGATTGTTGCTGACGATAGCGTTAAAAATAACGGTGAACCGACTGTAAAAAATTATTCAAGGACAATAAAAAGTTATGAAATAAGAAAGATATTGTTAAGTAGAATTACAAGAGACATTAATATTCGTGTCGTAAAGTGGAAATTCCGTTATCTTGGTTATTGTATTCATATATAATGAATATAAGAGCAAAAGTATTCGAATGACTGAGAATAGCGGATGTAATGAGTCTTGTCGTAAACTCGTGACCTAAACATAAAGAAAGAAAAGTCGGCTTTGAAGAAGTCACTTCATTTATTTTGCTTCACCACATCAACCACAGTAATAATCATTTAATTTACGGTCAAGTCAGGTTGAAAGTACCGGTTTTTGTGTACTCACTGAAGTTAAGCAGTAGTGAGTTTGCTCATTACTTAGGTGGGTAACCTCTCAGGAACAGCAGGTATTAATAAGCTGCCTGGCTGGTGGACTATGCAATACTAGTAACTCATTATTTTGTGACCTTGTGTGAAACGAAGCAAAAAGAAAATGTCTGCTAACAGTCAACTCTGATCATTTAAGTAGCATTGAACATTAGATTGGTGACGGCCGTATATAAACAGCTATAATTTTGGGCATAATACAAGAATTATTTTGGCACAAGATCACAGATATGGAGCACTGAAGGAAGATCAAGTTCATTAGTGTAATCAACTGCGAGAGCTATTTCGCTCAGGGGCCTCCATCCAGAGTCGGAACAATGTTCTCAGTTCAGTGAAAGTTATTTCTTAGTTTCTTTGGCTTACACTAGTATAGCTACCTCCAAAGAAAAATGATACTGAAGGTTTAAAATGCAATTTTAAATACGACAAATTTTACTTGAAAATTTTGTTTTAGTTTTAATTTCAAGCTAATAGATTAAATTTAATATTTCCAATAAGCAAAATACTTCGCTGCCTTTCAAACTAATCTTAAATTAATTGGAATTATGTTTTACTTATTATCAATAAAAAACACTAAAATCGTCCATGTTGAGAAATCTGTCAACACAACGTAACTAATAAAAAAATCTTTCAAAAATAAAATACACTTTTCTGAAACATGATTTGAAGAAAATTAGCTGATTTAATGTCTAATTAATCTGATTTGAAACAAGTTTCTGTTCAAAATTGATTCAAGCAAATATCTACTTTAATAAATCATAAAAAACACTTCACAGCTGTTATTAAAATGCATAGTAAATCAAAGGATTAATTATTACTGGAAACAAAAAATAAGAGTGATCAATTATCAAATATTATTTTTTGTTTAAAATATCACAGAAAAGTAGTTTTTAACACGAAGGTAGGTGTTTTTATGAGGTGTTGACAACTCGATAGACTTATGTTTGCGAATTTTTTCAAAGGGGGAAATAGAGCAATTATTTGACGAATATAATGTGAACGCCCTTTATATATATATATTTTTTAACTTTCCAGTAATTTTAAAAATTTAAGGAAATACTCTAAGCAATTTAATATTTTTTGAATTTTAGGTACTTTGACTTTATAGTCTAACTTACGACGACGCTTGTTGAGGAAACGATAGAAAATTACCAATAAATTTTAACTTAACTATAGATACAGCTTTTATTTTCTGATTTTGTCGCATTTGGACATCCGTATTTACAAAAATGAACATGTTTATACGCACAAAAAGTAAATTCAAAATTATTTTTAAAATATTGGAAATCGTTGAATTGTAGTAAGCTTTTCTATTTTTGATTACTAAATACAATCCTAATTTAATAACAATATCACTTGATCGCTAAAAATTAATACAAAATTTTAAAAGATTTAGAATTTTCTAAATTTTTCTAATTAAGATTTAAAAAATTAAAACAATTCTAGTAAAAAGTCATTATTCATCGAAATGTTTTAGACAATAGTGTCCATAATATATTTTATACATAAAAGCAATAAAAAACTTTTCTAATTAAATGTCTTTTTATTGCATTTTTTATTTTACGATTCAGAGAAGATTTTCTGTAAGTGGGGCTCCTTTTGATAAAAAAATTCAGGATTTAAATTCTTCGATTTCTTGTATTTATAAATAATATAAATTTTAAATGATACGAAAAAGAATTTCTTGAAATTTCATAAAATTTAATAAGTTGGAGTAACAGATGCATAAATATATATTTTTACAAAGATATTCTAAAAAATAAATATTTAAAAATAATTTCATTAATTTTTGAATAAACCCTGGAAGCTTCATTAAAATCCGACAATTATTTGATTTTTAGAAGAATTTTCAAATCAGTGTGTTTTTCACTGCAAAAAAGACTCAAATTTAACGTATTAATCTATGGACAGCCGCTGAGGCAAGAAAAACAAAATTTTAAATCATAATTTCGTGGTTTCTAAAAATATATCAAATAAAATAATTTAACGATAAAAAATCCTTTGGTCTTTCCGCTTAATAATAGCATAAATGTTTTGACGATAAAACTTTGTTTTTCTTAAGTTTGGGACATTTCTTTCATGATGTATGCTAATTTTTTAGCGAATCTTTGGAGGTACCTACAGCTTAATTGTCTCAAAAGTATTTCCTATATATATATATATATATAATCCACAGACTGTATCACAGCTCATCAGTGTGGCTAGACATCCGATCGCTTCAAGCTGGAATCGAAACCCGGCTGATTTTGGCACCTGACGGAGATTCTACCCCTAAGCTATTAGCTATTGAAGGTGAACTTTGTCACGCATGAAATGGCGCACTTTTTCGGAAATGAATAAAACACTTCTGGAATGTTAAATAACTAATTTAGTTTATTGAAATAGGCACCACGTTGATGAATGACTGTTTTCCAACGTCCCTCTAAATTCCTGATCCCATCTTTAAAACAATCCTCATCCTTTGACGTGATAAACAGTTCAAATGCTTCGATTATTTCTTCCTTATTGGAGAATGTTTTATTGCGCATGGAAAGTTCAAAATGCTTAAATAAGTGATAATCAGTAGAAGACATATCAGGTGAATATGGCGGAAGAAACAAAATTTCATAATTCAGCCTATGCAGTTTTTGGAAAGTTGATTGAGAAGCGTGCGCCCGTGAAGCAAAATTGGGCCATCCCTATTTACAATTCTAGGATGTTTCTTTTTCAACTTATCGTGAATACACTAAATTTCTCCACAATAGGAGGTTGTTGTTATCGTTTTCCCTTGAGGCAAGAATGAATAATGAATAACCCCTTTGAAAGACTACCATACAGTAACCACTGACTTTTTAGGGTGCAGTGGTGGTTTTGGGTATTGTTTTGGTGATTCACCTGCATCTAGCCTCTGGTCTTCTGTTGCCAAAGCGTATCCATTTCACATGTCATGCAATGATACGATGGAAAAATAGTTTTTTTCCCCCAGTCTGTACTCATATAGTAAGGTTACTCGACATTATTTCATTGTAATCATTTTCATTGGGCTTACGAGTAACAGTATATTGAAAGAAAAATTATCTGGAAAGAAAAAGAGTCAGGAATAAGTCAAGAATTTTATATATAAAGGAGGTTACTTCGTTAGGCGAATGGAAAACAACCAACCCCAAAATGCCTCATTTCATGTATGATAACGTAATATATACATAAAAATGTCTTAAAATAATTGTCGGACTTTGTCCATTTCATAATGTGTGACGTCATTTGTTTACATTTGATACGCCATGAGCAGTTATGAATGTATGTGAGAGATTCATGGAAGATTGAAGTTTATAAGCAGTAAATTCGACCTTGCCAACCGAACGATCCTCTGTGGCCGAATCGGTTAAAAGGCACGTCAGGCTATATGACGGTTCCGTATAGGATACAGGTTCGAATCCTGTTGGAGGACGAATATTTTCTATGAAAATTTCTCGGACATTCAGGCCGGTAAATGTAGTTTAATAGTGTTTATTATAAACAGCATTTACTTAAATATGTGTATCTATAAAAAGAATGTTAAACATAAAAATGTCTTACTACATATATATATATATATATATATATATATATATGTGCGCGCGTAAAAAAAGTTAAATTCATAAATACGCAAGGGTACAAAACGGAATAAAAAAGCTGTCTGAAAAAACAAAACAAAAACACGCGGAACAAATTGGAAATATAGCTTTAAACCTGAACCTGTTTAAGTAATCTTTTCATCCGAGCCGCTGGCATATTTCGTATAGAGAAAAACGTTAAAATAACCTTCCTTTCTGTCGTGCGACGATGGCTAGGGGTAAGATATCTGACTGATGTCAAATCAACCGGGTTTCGATCCCGGCTTGAAGCAATCGGACGTCTAGCCACACTGGGGAGCGGTGATACAGCGAAACAGTCTGTTTGTGAATAACTGTACATACTCCCGGAAATCTGGTTGAGCTCACTAGGGAAAGGGCTTTTTAAAAACAGCGGCTCCTACTGCTATTAAGCATTACTCTTCAAGTGTGAATTGAGTTCTCTGAGCCGCTGGTGTGTTTCGTATAAATTTCCCTTCCTTTCTGCCGTGCGACGATAGCTTAGGGGTAAGATATCTGACTGATGTCGGATTTCGATCCCGTCTTGAAGCAGTCGGATGTCTAGCCACATTGAGGAGCTGTGATACAGCGAAAAAGGCTGTCTGTGGATATATATATATATATATATATATATATATATATATATATATATATATATTCGTTGAAGTACTGTTATTTATCAATATTTGTAGTCATAATATATATATATATATATATATATATATATATATATGATAAAAATATAGTTTTAAGGTATGCTATATTTATGCGTTAAAGTCCTCAATATCATGGAGAGAGCGTATGCTAGCATAAAAGTGGACATTGTTGTTAGAGTCGACAGTTTTTTTCATGCTTAAGTGCAACCTTAATGCTATATATATATATATATATATATATATATATATATATATATATATATATATATATATATATATATAGGTTGAAGTACTGTTATCAGTATTTGTATTCAAATACATCTACAGTTTCTGTGCAGACACATTACAAACACGTGTTGTGTCTTTTTCAACATATCTTTATGCTTCAATTAAAAAAATGTATCTGCTTTTGTATTGACGTTTTCCTCATTTATGCAGGTGGTAAGGGTAGCGTAACGGACATTGGCACGGAGTGTAGGGTGGTGAGCTCAAATTCCGTTTGATTCTGTTTTTATAGGACGGACTGGAATCTCTTAACTAGGGTGACAAACAGTCTAGGAGAAGGTAAGATTTTTTCTTTTCTTTTGCTAGGAATGGTCATTTTGAAATATGTCATGAGTCTCTAGCATTAATCCAGACAGATTAAATTAAGTCCGTAACAACAAAATACGATGAAAGCTTGTTTGTATAATTCGTTGCACACTGTACGCAATTTTTCTGTTTACCAGTCCTTTTAAAACGTGATCTCGTTTTACACAAGCTTTCATGACGAGAATCAAATTATTCTGTGTGGAGTGTCTAATGGTTCAGTTCTAAAATGAACTGTTCGCGATGCGCATAAGTTAAAACGAACGGGAGATCCTGTCACACACACACACACACACACACACACACACACACACACACATATATATATATATGTAATGTTAATTTTAACAATAAACGAAACTGCTCTGTTAAATAGTCCGAGAGAATCCTTTTTACCTTCCCTGATCATGGCTGATACTAACCTTCAGGAGAGTGACTCATTTCACCCCCTTCCGTTTTTAGCTAACATGAAGTGGAAAGATTATATTGAATTAATTGCTAGGTCAGCTGTTAAGAAATTTGGTTCACTGCGTCGTGCGAGACAATTTTTCTCGCCTAATCTATGTTACATATTTATAAATCTACCATTCGTCCTTGCTCTGAATGTTACTGCCTAATCTGGTCTGGTGCTTCTGCTATATATTTAGAGACTCTAGATACAATCCAAAGAAGAATCTACAATTTTATCGGTCATGACCTGGCATCTCGGCTTCAGTCACTTTCTCATCACAATTAACGTAGTTTCCCTGTGCCTTCTTCTATAAATACTTTCATGGCAATTGTTCTAAGGAATTCTCCTCTTTTGTGCCTAGACTTTATGAATTTAAGTGCAGTACTAGATTGGCAACTAGGTCTCATCATTTTACAGTTGAAATTGCTAAATGTAACCGTAAGTTCTATGCTAACAGTTTCTTCTATCACATTTCTCGCTTGTGCAACTCTCTTCCGGCTTCACGCTTTCCGGTCGATTTTGATCTTCAAAAAATTAAATGCAATGTCAGTCGTTATATTCTGTTTTCTTAATTCCTCTTATTTTATTCTTCTCTCTCCTTTATAGTGTTTTTTTCCTCATATTCTCTAACACTCAGTAACTCCTTGTGTCAGGGTGGCTTTGGATGACATGATCATATATATATATATATATATATATATATATATATATATATATATATATATATATATATATATATATATATAATTATTTATTTAAATATTCTAACATAAATATGTTATAAAATCACTACAAAAATAGCCATTTTGTTTCAACACTTTTGGTGTCTTATCAAGTGATAATGTTGAATGTAGAATAAATGGTTTTAAAAGTTTCAAGTTAATTAGCGATCCTTCGCTAGGGGTAAACTCTGTTACATAAGCTAATCAAAATACAATATATATATATATATATATATATATATATATATATATATATATATATAGTGGCTGAACTTGTTAGAGCAAACATTGCCATTTAAAAAAAATTATTTTGTAGTATAATTTTCTACCGTTTTCTTTAATAAAGAAAAGGGGCTCTGTGGCGGTGTTTGAACCCACGTCCCCCTTTTGTAGGGAAACCCGTTATAGCCGGTTTTGCTTTTAGGCCTCTTAGTCACGAAGGACATTTGAGAATCCATTACAAGGTAACGCTTTTTCGCAACTCTTTTCATGATAAACGTAAATATGCTATTTCCTAGCATGCTCGTGTGCCGCCTTTTTTTTTTACTACTGCGTTTGCTATGCATTGGACACCAATCAACCAATTTTTGGCTCCATCTATTATCCTCTCTTTTTGCTCAATGTCCCTCCGAATTTTGTTTATACGAAATGCTACGCAGATGTTTAGAGAATTTCAAGAAGAAAAAAATACTTAATGCTGCGTTTCCACCATTCTAAGTAGTTCTATGTATAGTTACTGCTCACAAAGAGTTACGGAAAACTCCGTACTACATTTGGTTTGCGCTCGTTATTCAAATTCTGGAACTTTTAGGTAGCACATCATATAATTTCATATGCTTCAGGTTTCCATCATAAAAGTAAAAAGTAATGTACGTATATACGCAGACGCAGACACATTCCACCCAGGGTCTCTCTTTCTCTCTGAAGCACATTTATATACGTACACTTTCTTTCGCTTTTTCACACAGCCATACACATATATATTCTGTATCACATACACACTTTTGTCTCTCTTTAATACATCTTACATACACACAGACGTACTCTCTGTCTGTCTATATTACACACACACACACACACAGACACATACCCTGTCTGTTTCCTCCTCATACGTATACTCTCTAACTCTACGATGCTCTGTCTCACGTACATATACACTCCCGCTTCTTCACACCCACGCATATATCTTTGCCTATTTTATTGAGAGCGGTTGTCAAAGGAGAGTCAATATTGTGGACTGTTTTGTCCTCGTTTGTCAATCGTTCTCTGCTGGTCTAAGCAAAGAGGCCTTTATTAATACGCGCCGTTCATATTTGCAAGTCATCGGTATATTAATCCACCATGGCATGTGCGTGCTTCCTACACACACACACACACACACACACACACACACACTCTCTCTCTCTCTCTCACATACGTTCTTTTTTCTCTATCTGTCTCACACACACACACACACAAACTCTCTCTCTCTCTCACATGCACACTCTTTCTTACATATGCACACACTCTTTCTCATACATACGTTCTCTCTCTTTCAGTCACACACAATCGCTCCCACACGCGTGTACGCTCTCTCACATATACGCTCTCTCTCTCTCTCTCTCTCATATACTCACGCACACTGTCTCTCACATATAAATTCTCTCTTACACGAACTTTCTCTTCCACATACACTCATACACACAGGACACCTCTAGGCGGTGTAATGGTTAGCAAGCTTGTCTCGCTAGAACAATTACGAGCGAGTAGTGAGTTCGATCCTCACTGGGTGCCCCCTATTTTCGGCCTTGTGCCACATCTGAGCTACGCTTAGGAAATCACTACACTCATACACACATTCACGCGCACACACAGACACACACTATCTCTCACTCTCTCTCCCTCACATACAGTTATACATCATACATACTCTCTTTACAAAACACACGCACATAAACGACCCCCCGCCCCGCACACGCCCATATTCATTTTCACACATATTGGCTCATTTAACCGAGACAAGTTGCAAAACCCATCAATTCTGTGCAGTGGTTTATCACTTGTTCTCAATATAAAAACTGACAATAGCATAAATATTCCAGGAAGTTGCAATTACATCACTCTCAATTTGTGTCTACTTAGAAAACCATAGACAGATAAAGCTTAGTATACTATATAGATCATATAGTTTAGTATACTATATAAATAATATAGTTTAGTATTTATATAGATCATATAGTTTAGTATACTATATAAATCATATAGTTTAGTATACTATATAGATCATATAGTTTAGTATACTATATAGATCATATAGTTATTCGTCTGGTACAAAGCTACAGTAGTGGAGAGTATGGAATTCACTGCATAAGCGAACTGGTTGGGAAATGTGTTTGCTGACTACCACGCTACTCTCGGCATCATTTCATCTTTCAATCTTGCTCAATTCTGACGATTTTGATTATATATTGATCTTTACTTACGTGTGGGCTGTTGTCTTCCTTTTTGTTGTTGTCGACAATAGTCCGTATGGAACTCGTGTAAATAATGATAAATCTCCACCCCAGAAAGCTAAACTAGAAAATATCGAACTTTGTCTTCATTTTAGAATACATTATTTTTATAGATGAAGTACTACAATAAAGTACTAAGGGACTTCTAAAGGTCATCTGATATAAAAAAACACGACCAAGTGAAGGTCGAAAAACTATATAAACTAAACGTTGTCTTAACAAAGACATTTGTACATATATTCATTTTATAAATAGGCTGTAAAAAAACAGGAATTTATTTCTTTATAAATAAAAAATACACTATTCATATTATTCGGTCTATTAACCTCGTTTTTGTTGCCATATTTATCACAACATTTCGGTCGTTGTATGCTCCGGCCTTCTTCAGGTCGTTGAAATGTCGAATTGAACGCTTTATTTCGCTCGCTGGGGTAGACTGTTCTAGTTCCACGTGTCATGCCTAATCAGTTATCTCCAATTTCTCCACTGCCTTCAACAGTTATTGAACTCACAACACTTTTGGTTCTAACCAACGTCTTTATCCACTGTGCCATGTGTCCTTGAAGACATCTGCGAATGAATTTATGGGAGTTATAAACTTAATGTCTTCAGCAACGTTTTTTACCAGTGCTCATATTGCAATTTTTGCTGTTATAATTATATGTTTTTTTTTTTACCAGAGCTCATATTGCAATTTTTGTTGTTATTATTGCTTTTTTTTCCTGGCACTCATTATTACTGGTTCCCATTTTGTAGTAATTTCTATGCTGGTGAAAAATATAGCAACAATAGTCCGAATAATATAAATAGTGTACAGAATACCTCATCTCAGAAATATAGATAGATACTGAAAGGCCGAAACGTTGTAATAAATATGGTGACAAAGATGAGGACAATAGTCCGAATAATGTAAATAGTATACATAATACCTCATCTCAGAAATATAGACATATACTAAAGGGCCGATAAGTTGTAATAAATATGGCGACAAAGATGAGGACAACAGTCCGAATAATGTAAATAATGTACATAATACGTCATCTCAGTAATATAGACAGATGCTGAAAGGCCGAAACGTTGTAATAAATATGGCGACAAAGATGAGGAGAATAGTCCGAATAATATAAATAGTGTACATAATACCTCATCTCAGAAATATAGACAGATACGGAAAGGTCGAAACGTTGTAATAAATATGGCAACAAAGATGAGGACAATAGTCCGAATAATGTAAATAGTGTACATAATACCTCATCTCAGAAATATAGACAGATACTGAAATGCCGAAACGTTTTCATAAATATGGCAACAAAGATGAGGACAATAGTCCGAATAATAAAAATAGTGTACATAATACCTCATCTCAGAAATTTAGATAGAAACAAAAATACATTTTTAAATTCTCGATGCCAAATAGCGACTAACGGTTAAGTTTGAATTTACTTATGTTTATCAAATGAAGACGACGTATCAACCTCAAGAATATATCCTATTTGTTAATGTGCAGTTGACAAGCGATAAATATTTGTTGCAAATGTTATTAATTCCCCGTCCGGCCAAACGACCAAACCTGGTGACATACGTGTGAACGATGACGAGAGAAATTTGACAACATCATAAACGTCCAACGCACCTCAACTCGCGGGCTGGTTTTGACTGATTGTCGACCATTTTGAATCAATTGTATCCGCTTTAATAACAGCCCTCTGAAAAAAGCAAAAAAGCAAAAGAAAAAAAAAATTAAACCTCATTGAATTAATTATTCAAGCTTTGGCGATTAAGATACAGAATTGATTAAAACAGATTATTATTGCAATGATTTGTTTGTCTACAGATTCAGCTTTAAGTTATAGCAATCTCCGTATTAGTGATTCATGCATACCCCAACCTATGATACGGACACTGAAGTGAATACATGCCAATTTCATAAAGTAGAATTCATATAAACTGCATTTTTAATTGAAACCGAATTATGTACAATAATCATTATAATATTACAGTCACCTCAAAGAACCTTTTCTACCTGCCAACAGCACGGCTGATAGTAAATTCCAAGAGAGCAACACACTATACCTTCTTGGCTTCACGTTTTCCACTGGTATGAACCGGAGCGACTATATCGAATCAATAGCTGCATTTACTGCAAGGAAAGTTCGTTAACTGTGTCGTACCAAATTTTTTTCTTTTTAGAATACATCTACCATTTGTCCATGCATTGAATACTGTGGTCAGCTACGTCTGGTTTTTCTATTTCTCTTCGTAAAGCCGTAAAACAGGGCGAAATAGAAAAATCAGGCGTAGCTGACAACATATGAAGGGAAAAAGGAGATCACTGCCCCTTGTGGGATGAAATTGAAATAATAGAGAACACCACTAGAAAATATGAAAACTTAAGGAATCAGCACATATGCTAGGCCACAAAAATCTTCTAAGCTGTCCAAGTATAGAAATGAATACAATATGGGAACCAGTAATATAGAGTACCAGAGAAAAGCAATAATAACAACAAAAATTGCAATATGAGCCCTGGTAAAAAATGTTTATTGAGACATTAAGTTTATAAGTGCCAATAATTCATACACTGATGTCCTCAAGGCTTAGTGGCTAAAAGCGTTGGTTGGAACCAGTGACTTGACCCAAAGAGCTGTGATTTCAATACCTACGGCAGTGGTGTAAAATAACTTGGAGAGTTGAGTTAAAGTGAGATAACTGAGACATCTGGAAGAGGCATGGCACGTGGAACGAGAACAATCTACCACGGTGACCGAAATAAGGGATTCAGTTCGAAATCCCAATCACCCGAAGAAGGCTGGAGCGTACAACGGCCGAAATGTCGTGAACATGACAATAAAGATGTGGACAACAGTCCGAATAATATAAATTAGTTGTTTTTTTTTGCATTTTAACACCACAAAAATAATTTGACAGAAAAACTAGTTATTTCGAAACGTGTCTTAACTGACCTTAAATAAAATTAAATCTTTACATGTACTCAGCGGGTTTAAAATAAATAAATAAATAGATACACAAAGTATATTATGATAATTAATGATTAACACGTAGACAGAAAATCAAATGTTGACAAAAATGGCTGTGGGTTCCAGAGCACAGCTTAAATGTTCCCTTCCGAGGCTATTCAACCGGTTTGGTGGGGTTGAGTCAGTGGATGGTGATTAGCTACTACCCTGCGTTATCGACACAGTCTTCTATATTTTCGGTTGCAAATAATTATTTAAAATTTTTCTTTGTAACTTCCTTTACTAACTTTCCTGAATAAAATAGCATTTAGTAAGAAATAAAAGAGGAAAAAAATCCCCAGTGAACTATTTTCAGAGATTCGTTATATCCTGAGACATGGCGGAATGCCTTATCAAAGATTTAGATTCGCGTTTATAGGCGGGAAACGAAACGAATAAATTTGCTGATGTCAATATTTTATGCATGAATATGCGGCTCGGCTTAATGAATCGAATTCAAACTTTGCGTTAATGTTCTTGCAGAAGACTCAAATTCTTCTCTTAACTATGGGTATATATTAAAGACTTGGAACCTTTTATTCCTGTAAGGCAGTCCATCTTGAGAATCAGGCTAACATTCCGACCCTATAAAAAATTCATTTGTAGCTGAAATTGCAGCAGCATCATTAGCGGAGTTACAACCCTCCTTCCTCTGCACAAGTTTAGCAGGAATAACATAAACAATATTTTAACAGGGAGATTCTGATAAACGCTTTAAGATCAGAATAAAAATTATTTAAGGTCAAAATAGTCATTTCTCTTCAATTGATTCCCTACATGTTCTGATGCACAGTAGATAAAGGCGTTAGTTAGATCCAGTGACAGGACCCAAATAGTGTGAGTTCAATACCCGTTTAAGGCAGTGGAGAACTTTCAGAGGGAAATTAACAAGGAGATAACTGATAACTGACATCCATTAAACATGGCACGTGGAACTAGAACAGTCTACCCCAGTGATCCAAATAAAGTGTTCAGTTCGACATTCCAACCACCTAAAGAAATCCGGAGTGTACAATGGCCGAAACGTTATAATAATAAATATAGCGACAAAGAGGAGGACAATAGTCCGAATAATGTAAACAATGTACATAATACCTCATCTCAGAAATATAGACAGATAATAAATTCATCATTTTCACAGACTCCATGTCACCGCTTATAAAGCACTAAACACAAGGTAACAACAGATCTACTAACAACTAAATAAAATGGAACATCTCTCAAGAAGAAATAAATGAATCACACTATGCTGGATACCAAGCCAGGTTAGTAAAGCCAGGTTAATGATACCAACCCAGGTTAGTATACAGGTTAATGATAGAGCCACGGTAAAAAAAAGCACAAAATATTAATCACTCAAAAATAGATATCTTTTATATTGTTTTGAAACCTACCATAAATAATTCATCTTAATTAAATGCAAGGGGCATTAGAGCTCCAATCCAGGGAAGAAACTGTTTAGCGCCAACGCCATCATAAGAGAGTAGAAACGAGAATAATAAAAGTCAAGAAAAGAGGGGGTTGTCTTGGCCAGATTGTGTATTGCTGATTTTCAAATGATACTTAATCACCTACTGAATAGTGAAGAAACATCAATGTGTATTAAAAAGATTTTTTCCCGCGTAGAGAGTGGGGGATATGTGAGAATGTCACCTCATCCCGAATATTGAATAAGACGCACACGAAAACAGACAAGACACGAAAGTCCGATGTGAAATTTGAAAGGAACAAACATTTATTACATTGACATAAAAAAAACCCAATAAATCAAGATACAAAGTTTACACATAAACTTACACAAAATTCCCTTTTGTGCGTCTTATAAAAGACAAGATAACAAATTAAAAAATAGAAATATAGTTCAACAAAAAGACAGCAATTTTTCAACAATCTTTCAATAATCGAATAATCTTTAGAAGGTACAAATAAAAATTCCTTTTTGAAATCGTTCAAAATATACAAACTTATAAGAATTGAAAGATATTTAGAGACGGTACAATTTCTTAAGAAAAGGTTTACAATACACATTCTTTCAAAAAAGATGCACCTCACTGAAAGACGAAACTGAGAAGGCTTTGGCGGGTTTCATCAAATTCACTAGAAGTTTTAAAAGTGTACTTTTTCTTGAATACAGTTCGATTATTATTATCATTTTTTTTTCACTTGACTGTGCTTCTTTTTCTGTTTTCGCTTGTTTCTTACTTCTGTAAGAAACAGCGATGGCTAGCCAAAATAGCTTTTCCTTCTGGATCATTAGAAGTTGTAAACTTCTGGTACCTTCCCAAATTTTTACGCCTGAAATCGTCTGCTATATAGCCTTTAAAAAGTCTTCAGACGGGTTACAACTATAAAATGTGCGTGGGTGGAAATCGCTCTTTTGATTGGACAAGAAATACAAAGTTGTATTTCTTTTTGAATTTGAAAATTCAAACACAAACCGCCCGCCTCTGTCAGACTCATTTTTGGCAGTTTTTTTACAAGCCATTCTATTTTTAGAAAATTTAACGTACAAATGTTTCACGTTAAATTATTAATTTCTTATTTACAATTTGTCTTTCTTTTAATCATTTTTAAACACTTCTCTTAAAAGCAAGTGTAATACACAATCTATTATAATATTTATTTTATATCTACACTTTTTCATTAACTATTTATTTAATTTAGATTTTTATATAAATTTTTATATTCTCCCCTCAATAGAAAAAGCAATAAACAAACTTAGTGTATCATATTATTTAATTATTTTATATTCACATTTTTTAAAATTATTTTATAGTACTGAATGACAATAGCAATACACAGGGAAACGCATTCGAGTGAATTGTGGAGGTCTAAACCCAATTCGAACTATATGGTAATGGTAATATTAACCATTTCCTTATAAGGAAACATTCGGTATTCATCGACCAAGCATTTAGACTTTTTGCTCTTTATCTTAAAACATTTTTCAGGAAAAAAAGTTTCTCAAGCCCAGTCGCTGTTCATGTTCCTTCCAGTATTGGTGGGAGTTTCCTTCCTAGCCTTCTGTTTGGGGTAGTGTGGAATTTTTAGCATCTTGATTGTATTATTATTCTCTCTTCAAGTTATACAGTACTGTTCGATAAAAGTGACTCACCTGATTTTTTTTACTAATAATATTTTTTGTCTATTTTTTGGGGGGTTAAAATAATTTTTAATCTTACTAATATAAAGACCCCTTCCCGACCACCTAGGAAAAAAGTTTATTCACCCTAAGGTATTCTATTGATAATTATAAATTTGGATATAAATGAGATTCTGGAAAATCTCTATGCAAAAAAAGTGAATCAGATATCGCATTCTAATGATTAAACTGGTAAATTTAAAGAGCTTTTGACAAAATATTGAAAACTATTTTACAATACACCCAGAACAATATTCTAGAGAATTCTAGAACAGCTTAAATTAAATCTAGATTATTCCAGAATATTCCAGAAAGCCTCATACAGTATAACAACAGCTTGAAATAGACACTCAAGTCACTAACCAGATGAAAGGGTACAAACACGCATCAGAACCACTTAAGGCATCTATTATTGCCCTCTCAAAAGCAGGCAAGTCTACGAGAGAAATTGCAGAAATTGCTATAACCTCGCAATCAACTGTCTCTCGAGTCCTTACGGCACATAATGATGCCACTCCTGCTCCAAGGAAGGAAACAAGGGGACGAAAGAAAAAAATTGATGATAGAACTTGCAGGGTAATCAAGTGAGAAGTTGCGAAGAATAGGACTATAACTAGCCAAGAAATTGCAGCCAGTCTAAGTGAAGAGCAAGGTGTTAGTCTTGCTTCTTCAACAGTCCGTCGGTGGCTGTTAGAACAAGGCTACAAATCTTTACACGAAGGTTGAAGCCAACAAAGCCAAGAGACTTGAATGGGCTTACTATAACAAAAACGTCACCGTAGAAGACTGGAAGAATTTTCTCTTCTCCGATGAAACGAAAGTTGAGCTAAATTCAAAGGATAAGGCGAGTCACTTTTATCGAACATCATTGTATGTGCTAGCCCTTTTAGTTGTTGCTGCTGTTGAAAGTCCTCAAATGATGTGGTTTGTACAGTTCTTTTTTGTGCTTCTGTAGCGCCAGTCCACGAGGTTCGATGAAGAATGATCATCGCTAAGGCCTACACGCTTTACTCGCCCGAAGCCATTTTTGATGATCGATCTGAGGAAATGACTGTAGACAGCCGATAGTTTAGATATTCCAGAAGGGATTTCACGCTATGCATGCCATCGATATGAAAATCTCGATCTGACAAGTATATTTAAGTACATGAATCACGTTCCTTAGGTTAATGTTGTTTTAGTAGCTTCCGTTGTTGGGCGAAATCACCTCTAGCGCAGCGTGTATTCTATGTTCAATTTCCTTATCTCTTCTACTAAGTTTGTTGTAACTGATACATACATCGAGGTATTCTACTAATTCTACATCCTGAATTTTTATGAAAGATTTAAAGTATGTACCATTCCAGTTCATAGACTACGCAAAAACCTTCGACAAAGTACGCCACGAGGATCTGTTGGAACTGCTCAGCAACCTTGATATATTCGGGAAAGGTATTAGACTAATCAAGAACCTATACTGGCAGCAAACAGCATGCATGTGCATAGGGAACGAGTTCAGCGAATATACAAAAATAGAAAGGGGCGTAAGGCAATGATGTGTCTTCTCACCGGACTTATTCAACCTATACAGTGAGGCAATTCTGAGAGAATTGGAAATTCTACCGGGATTCAGCATTGGCGGCCACAATCTTAACAACATAAAATACACAGATGACACAGTACTAGTAGCAAACACGGAAAAGAAAGGACAAAATCTCCCACAGAAGGTAGCGAAGGAGAGCGAGAAGAAGAGATTAAGCATAAACTATAAGAAGACAATGCATGGTCATCAGTAAAAAGATGAGCACGAAATGCGATTTCCAGGTCGGGGACACTAAAATGAAGCAGGTGTGGAAGTTTAAATATCTGGGAAGTGTTTTGACAGAGGACAGTAAGTGCGACACTGAGATCCGTAGACGTATTGGGAAGGCCAAAGACGCATTCCAAAAGCTGGGTATTGTGAGACAGGAAGATTTCTTTGGTAACAAGGAAAAGAGAACTGAGCTGTTATGGCAGCGAATGTTGGAAGGTCTCCTCAAAAATGAAGAAGAGACTCGAGGCGACGGAAATGTGATTCTACAGAAGGATGCTGAGAATACCATCGACCGAGCCTGTGAGGAACGATGAGGTCTTTGAGAGGATGCAAACAAGGAGGAGGCTTATACTTAATATCAGGAAGAGGCAGTTGAAGTTTCTGGGACGCGTAATGAGTGTCTGGAGAATCTGATACTCACAGGTCGAATAGCGAGAAAGAGAGACAAAGGAAAGCAACGCATGACATACCTGGCGGACTTAAGCAAGTGGATGACAGACCATGGTCTGAGGGAGGTCTCAGAGGGACGAAACTTATTAAGAACTACAAGGGATAGGGAGAAGGGGAGAGCCATGATCGCCTACGCCCTGAAAAGTCATGGCACATAAAAAGAAAGAAAATTTCTGTTTTGGAAAAAAGGTTTATCTTCTATTTCTTGGAATACGCAAAAATTTAAATGCAACCTCAACCACCATCTTCTGTTATCTTCAAACCTGTACCATTTTTGTCCTTTCCTCAATCTTCCCCATTGTCAGTCTTCTCATTCTGTCTCACTTTCACTCTCAGTAAGCCCCCCCCCCCCGCGTTCTAGTGGCATTGTCGCCTTGCTTGGGGTGAAACGATTAAAAAAATACTTAGTAGAGGATGCTGATGTTTTGTTCAAGATTATCAAGAAAACAACCGAAAAGAATTCTTTAACAATGTCAATCCAGCCAAAAAGTTAAATTCCTGAAAGATTTCAAGATTCTACATGAAAATATAATCTCGAAATCTTAAACTTTATTTTTCTACATTACTCGTAAAACTTTCTGTACAAAACGTGTCTCAATCACTAAGGTGTTTATGTTTTCTTCTCAGTCATATTTCGACGCTTGACTTCCAATATTAAATTATTCCGGCATTAAATGACCCACATAGGAGTTGATACGCCGATAAACCAAACGAAATCATTCATTTTGGAATCATATAAGACATCCATTTATCACTGCCAGTGGTTATCTTATACAAAAATGACATTTTTATCAGAATGACAATTTTTTAAATGTTAATCCATATTCATTTCTATCAGCTAATTTTAACTAATGTTTCTAGCCTCTGACTGTCCTGGGTATAACGACAAACTACATCTGGCAGCAAGGCCTCTGATCGGGAAGTTTTGAGGAGTGTAGAACCACCTCCTAATTGCTGTTATTCCCAGGACCACCCTGATCCGGGGTGGTAGCACCTGTTAGGGTCCCAGTTATGGGCAAATAGTGAAGCCCCCATACTGGGGTCAAAATACTGAAAAAATCAAAATATATTTTTATAGTAAAAATACCAGCAATAGGTATTTGAAAAAAAATTCAGCAATACATTTGACTCTCGACAAAAACAAAACAAAACAAAAAAATACATCAATAAAACCTGATCTACAAACTGATTTCTTACAAAGTATACACATTCTATTCATA
The DNA here is from genome assembly GCA_964036315.1 of Acanthosepion esculentum. Taxonomy (NCBI): domain Eukaryota; kingdom Metazoa; phylum Mollusca; class Cephalopoda; order Sepiida; family Sepiidae; genus Acanthosepion; species Acanthosepion esculentum. The sequence continues at coordinate 6,206,794 of OZ038480.1, read as the reverse complement.
CGAACCTATCCTAAAAATCGTGACTGTATTAAATAACTCATTGATGTGTTGATATGTCGTAAGATTTTCATTTCATTTTTTTCCTATCTTGTGAACTTTTCCTAATGTTTGAAAATTATGTACTGCAGATAACAGATTATATAAGCATGTAAAGAGTTAAGAAAACTTTCTAATGCGTTTCTAAGATTTATCTAACATTGTACAAAAGATGGTATCGGAAAGTATTAAAACAATAAATATTAAAACAATATTAAAATAATATATCTGCAATTGAAACTTATCAACGAAATAAATTGCCATCACTGCTTCATTATTTTTCTTTTCAATTTATAATAAATAAAACAATTATGAAAAACCATATAAAATTTTATGCTGATTTTAATTTTTATTCTGATCTTAATTAATGTTCATTTGGTCTTAAGTACATTATATTCTGATCTTAATTGATTTTTATTCTGATTTTAATTTAGTTTTCTTGCCCAAGGCGAGAGTTACGTATTGTGAACGGCAAAAGTCAGTATAGTGCTGTTCGATAAAAGTGACTCACCTGTTTTTTTTTTTACTAAATGTTCTCTTCTGCGATGAAACGAAAGTTGAGCTAAATTCAACGGATAAGCGATCTAAAATCCGAAGAAGTTTTGAAAGCTCTTTGAATTTAGCAGTAAGTACTGTCAAGCATCCGTTCAGTATAATGTTCTGGGGATGCTTTTCTTTTCATGGAACTGGTTTCTTAAAAGCTGTTGAAAAGACGCTCAGGAGCGAGCAGTGCAAGAGAATTTTAGAGTTTTGTCTGCTCCCTTCTGCTGAAAGGGTGCAAATCGACCCAACTAAGCTCATTTTTATGCAGGATAATGCTCCCTGTCACAAATCAAAATTGGTGAAAAAATACTTTGATGAGAAGCAGGTGAGTGTTATGACATGGCCGCCCCAATCTCCTGACCTCAACCCCATAGAAAACTTATGGAGCATTATAAAGTACAGGCTCTCGAGAAAGCAGTTGAGCACCAAAGAGGATTTGATTGTGAATTTCATATCCGAATGGAATTTAATGCTTGGAGATGAGATTTGCCAGAACCTAATCAAGTCAATGCCAAAAAGGGTTGAAAAGTTTATTCAAAATAAAGGTTGACCCATAGATTATTAAATATTTCGAACTATATTACCTATTATAAATAAATTATACCTCTATTATTCTTTATTTAAAGCTGTTCGGTTATGTTTCTATTGATTAATAGTTGCAGGAAATAAGTGAGTCACTTTTTTTACACAAAGTTTTTCCCTAAATCTCATTTATATCCAAAATTATAATTATCAATAGAATACCTCAGGGTGAGTAAACTTTTTTTACTATGTGGTTGGGAAGAGGTCTTTATATTAGTAAGATTAAAAATTAGTTTGACCCCAAAAACAATAGGCGAAAAGATTTTTAAGTAAAGAAATCAGGTGAGTCACTTTTATCGAACAGCACTGTAGGCTCAGAAATGTTCCTATGCTGGTGGGGGTAACAGGCGACTGAATGCGAGCCACCGAAATCGAAAGGCTCGTAAATAAAGGATACTTTTTACAAAGTTATGAAGGATTGAAAAATGTTCTCACAAACAAAGAAAAGGTCACTAAACTGCATTTGTATTGTCTAAATTCCTACATAGCTCTGAATGCTAGACAATATTGTCAGACGAAGAAACAATTCGAATCGACAGTAATCTGGTTCTACCAAAAAATGCCGGGAATAACATGGACGGTGTATTTGAGAAACGAGTAAAATTCTAAGAAGAATGAAAACTACAAATTGCTGCTAACAATAATAAACAAACAACTGAATTGTTTCAGAAGCATAATGAGGAATGAAGGCTTGGAGAATTTAGCACTCATAAGGCAAGAGAAACGATGAAAGGCGAATAACCTACTCGAGTGAATGAATGTCGGGTGAAGTACCATGAATACAAAACGAAATTGTAAAAGAGCAAGAATTAAAGCAAAAAAGATAGGAAGTCGTGGAGAGCTATGATCACCAACGTCGTGAATGGATACTGGTTATAGAATGAGGCCCACGTTTAATTTTTTTTGGTGGCGGGGGGAGTGTGTGGGAAAATGAAGACACGATTTCGAACAGCTAAGTAGGCTTTCGTTACAACTGGTTATTCACGGACGACTATGTTTATTTTTAAGCGTAGCTTAAATGTGGCACAAGGACGAAAGTATGGAGCACTCAGGAAAGATTGAACTCACTTCTCAGTTGTAATTGTTTCAGCGAGACAAGTTTACTAAACATTACACCGCGTCGAGGTACCCCCCTGTGCGACTATGCGAGGCAAATCTTTTAATGGCTACTCATGTTTTAATCTCAACCGATTCTCTAAACATTTTAATCATTCACTAGCCAAGAGGTTACGCCCGCGTCCTGGGTAAGACGATAAACTACATCCAGCAGCAAGGCCTCTGATCAGGAGGCTTTGAGGAGTGTGGAACCACCTCTTAAATGCTGGTGTTCCCAGGTCCACCCTGACCCAGGGTGGTAGAACCTGTTAGGGTCCCAGCTATGGGCAAATAGTTAACTATTATCAACAATACTTTTTTGAAAAAAGATATTACCAGCAATACAGTTTTGAAGGAAAAATATTACCAGAAATAGATTTTTGACAAAACAAAATATTACCAGCAATAAAAATTTTGTCGGCATTAAATAACCCATTGAGGATGATACGCTGTAAAACCATTCACTAGCCATCATGAGGAGGCGGCTCTAATCCACACGCAATTTAGAGTTAAGTTATTATGTAATCGTTATTCATATAATTCAAAGGATCCTTTATATTTAATCGCTAACCAAGAGCCGTTTTCACAGTGGGAGATTTTCGCAGACCAAACTGAATATAAACGCAAAATCACCAGTTAATACCAAGCCAGATAAGCGGGATTATGAAAGTGAGCCGATGCTGGATGGGACGGTGTAAAGTGATGTATTTCGTGATGGACGTGCTTCGGACGGTGCAAGCATACAGTAGTTAATCGGATTGTGGAGAAGTGTTTAGAGGGAGAACACACGAAATTACGTAAGTGGTGAAACTGGAGAGAAACGCTAATCTGAGTTGTCTGAAGACATCAATTTCGATCCGTTTTCTTGACTCAAAATCTGACAAGGAATAATGTTTACAGTAAATAAAAATTGTTCAATAATTCAAAGGGGTTGCTGCACTTACTTTGTTAACTTTTTTAAAAATCATTTTACTTCAATCAATGGGATAAGACACGAGGAGTTTCTGGGAGTGAAAGAGAATGAGAAGACAGTGAGGAGAAAGGGAAATAAAAAAAACAGAATTCAGGAAGACAGAAGATGGCGATTGGCATTTAAATTGTAGATTGTATGTGTTAGGGAACCAAGGAACCGGAAGAAAATTCCTCAGCCGAAAAACGAAGAAAAGAAAAAGAAAAAGACTATTCGAATAGAACTTACGGTTCCATCTTAGCTATTTTAACAGTTAAACGATAAGACCTAGTTGTCACTCTAGTACTCTGTCTAAATTCACGCCGTCGAGGCACCAAAGAGGAGAGCGATATTTATTTGTAATTTATTTACAAAATGTGGCAGAAGGCCAAAATGGAGAATGGGGCAAAAGAACGGTCTTCTTCTGTCTTAACATTAAACTTAGCTAGCCACAAACACTGACCCAAACAGACAACAATATTCCTTACACCAAAACAACGCCTTCTTACTTACCGTTCTTACTACATCCACCATAATACATCATTGCCTCCATGAAAGTCCTAACTATACCCCATATGTACAATTCATTTTCTGTGTGCAGGAAGGGAATAAAACAACAATTTAAAAACTAGCCCCAATTAGTATTTACAATATAAATACAAATCTATTTTCAAGAATCTTGTTAGAGTTTTGGGGTAGCTTTATGTACTAGTGAGCCAACCAAAATGAGCTGACTGATTTTATAGTTGACCAATAGAAGAGTTAACCAATCAGAAAGCTTAAAATATTCAATTCGACGTGTATAAAGACAGCCATGTTTTTTTTGCTTTCTCCAAATCTTCACTGCCAACTCCCGAGACCTTCGAAGACTGAAGAATTACGGAACAGCTGCTGCTGGTATTGGCGATATAGTCAGATCCAGTAGAGTGTCTGACTCGTGAGTGTTAATCTTTAACTTTGTTTCATTGAACAGATTACGTACTGCGCTGGATTCTATATTCATAGACTATGACGAACATGGTCAACAAATCTAAACAAAGAGGAGAGCTCATTAGAACAACTGTAATTAAATTATCTATAGAAAAATAAAGAGGGAAGCCAAATCACAGCGGTGGGAGAGTAAATGAAGTTGCGAGATTCCAGGTCAGGATCGATAACATTACATACCATTCTTTGGATTTTGTTGAGAATCTCGAGATATATAGCCGGGACACCAGATCAGATATGGCAGCAATGTTGATATAATGGTAGATTTAAAAATGTGCACGGTGAATTCGGGCGAGAAAGTTTGTCTAACATGAATCAGTGAACGAAACTACTATTTATTTTTTATTTTATATCCGTTTATAATTTTAATATCTTAAGAATTTGAATTCATTTTAATAATGAGATGTTTAGATGTAAAAAAAAATCTGATTTTGAATCTGAATCTGTAGATAGACGGACAAACCTACTTAAAATGTTAAAAAAGAATCAGTATCAATTTTTCTATTGATCTCCGTATGTTCGTATCTATCTATCTATCTATCTATCTATCTATCTATCTATTTAATTCTTTTCACTATCTATCTATCTATCTATCTATCTATCTATCTATCTATCTATCTATCTATCTATCTATCTATCTATCTACGATTCCATCAATATCTATCTATCTATCTATCTATCTATCTATCTATCTATCTATCTATCTCCGTCTGTCTGTTCCTATCTATCTATCTATCTATCTATCTATCTATCTATCTATCTATCTGTTGTAGCATACCTATGGACGATAACGGGTATGTCCCCATTCAAATAAATACATTTGTAAATACTGTATGTTGGTCTGCATTTGGAGATTTGGTCAAACTCTGCCTCCGGGCAGAGAGGATCTCCAGACGAGGCTATGTCGAAGGGCAGAGTCTCGTCTCGGGAAACAGACTACCCGACACTGTTTTATACGAGGTCTACGGGAATTTTTGGCCGAGCCTATGGGCTCGGATACCCCACATTAAATTCGGCCTTGTGCAACATCTGACCGCGTGGGACGGTTGGTAGATATCATGCAGTTGAAGGTTCATTGTGGAATTCACTTGACTCACTTTTATCAGTTGACTACTTCTACGCGCCGCTGGCGAATCTTATATGTGTTGTTCTTGTCCTAAGTATTATCGTTCATTACCAACCTTCGTGTGATTATTCTATTCAGTAACCTTCCCTAGGTTACAACATTTTGGCGACGAGGATTAGTCAAAATTACAACACTTTTCTTATTCATATAGAAATGAATCATGTTTGGATAACAAATATTACCCAAAAGTTTAAGCGCTGATTCCGGCCATTATCAAGATCAGGGAAAGCTGTAAAACCGGAAAGGTTAGAATGATGAATTTAAATGTATATAAAACTGATAAAAGAATAACATTCCAAATAGTTGCCTGACTTTCGATAATAGCAACAATTATGGTCAAAGATTACAAAAGTTTGGGGAATATTCCCATTTATTCCAGCCAAATATCCTTGTCTTGTATATAAGCAAGCATTCATTCTAATATAAAACAAAACAAACTTGTATATCGTCCTTAATGACACATGCATTAGTGAAAGACTGTTACCTTAATAGAAATGATTAAATATTTATTTTACGTATTGAATTTTTCTGAATTTGGAAAAAAGACAGGTTTAGAAAAAGTAATATATGAAAAAAAAAAGATGATAAAATATAAATATATTTAAGTTTGAACATGCGGAGAGAGAAAAGAGAGAAAATAATAAAAAGATAAAAAGTGGAAAAAGAGAAAGTAGGGAATGAAAGGGAGAAAATAGTGGAAAGAGTGGAAAAAGAAAAAAGAGAGTGGAAAAATGAGTGAAAAAGAGAGAAAAGTGAAAAGAGTGAAAGCGAAAAAGAGAGAAAGTAGTGGAAAGAGACAAAATTAGTGAAAAGCGTGGAAAGATAGAAAAATGTGGGAAGAGTAGAAATAGAGAAAAGAGTGGAAAAGTGGAAAGAGTGAACAGAACGAATATGTAGGAAGAGTGAAAAGAGAGAAAAGAGAGGAAAGAGTGAAAAGGTAGAAAAGATTATGTTGAGGGGTCTCCCCTTTTTACAAAAATGGACTCACCCAGGGTATACATATACTACCGCCAGTGAATACCCGAACAGTAGTAGTGGAACGTTGAGTCGGTCGGTAGAATAACGTAGCGACAAGAGTCACAGTCACGAGCACTTAGACTCAGTAAGAAGTCATACAGCGATACGTCGATATCAAAGACTTTATATATATTTGTCAACTAACCCCGCATTCCTGGAACTAGTAACCTGTATTACCAGTTTGTATTATTACGTTAATACATTTATTTCCTATATTCATTCTTGGCGTTTGTTATTATTTGATACCTGATTTCATCCCGGAATCCACAACAACTTGGCGACGAGGATATTGAGCTCACACGGGAAGAAAAAAAATTCTCCCTCGTCGACCACAACAACTTGGCGACGAGGAATTCGAACTCACACGGGAAAGGAAAAAGAAAAAAGAAAAATTCTCCCTTGTCGACCACAACAACTTGGTGACGAGAAATTGGGACCTACACGGAAAGAAATAATTTCTCTCTTCTCACCACAACAGCATGGGCGACAAGAATTTGCACTTCTCGGATACTCAAAAGAAAAATTGCCGTTTTTTGCCAGTATCCACAACAACTTGGCGACAAAGATTTACGAGGATTAAAATACGGAAAATCGAGTTTTATCATGGAGGATTTTAAAAGTATTTTAGTAGAACTTGTAAAATACCAAAATGAACAGCAATTACAACTCCAAAAAAGACAAAATGAACAGTAATTACAATTCCAAGAAAGAATGGAAGAGAAGGGGCAAAAGTAATTACTACAAACGCAGAAGGAAAATCAAGAAAGACAAATGCAAAATGAAGAAAGACTAATGCAACTCCAGGAACTAATATTAAAGATAGCGGGTAACAAACAACAAAATATCGAAAAAGAGGCGACTTTTTTCCAAGACGCAGCGTGGAATACGATAGAAACATTCAATTACTCTCTAGAAGCTGATAACAATTTCGGGGATTATTTCAGACGTTATGAAGACATCTACAACATCGATTGTCAAAACTGGATGGAAGCAAAGAAGCTACGTCTGTTACTCAGAAAATTAGGAACAGAAGAATACACAATATTTGTGGATTACATCTTGCCAAAAAAGACAAATGAGTTAACATTTGACGAAGCAGTTACATGCCTTACAGAGCTTTTCAGTCCAAAGACGTCACTATTTCACAAAAGGTGGAAATGTCTTAACCTCGTAAAAGACGAAAATCAAGATTATTCCACGTTCGCCGCAATCGTGAACGAACATTGCGACGACTTCAAGTTGGCAGAATTAACACCGGACAATTTCAAGTGTCTTATTTTTGTACAAGGGTTAGTCTCAGCTAAGGGTGATGAAATGCGCAAAAGAATGCTTTCAAAACTGCAAAATGGGCCTGGATTAACATTACAAAAATTATCAGAAGACTGCCAAAAATGCCTAAGTATAAAGAAAGACTCGAAGGATATCGAGGAGTCAGGAGTAGCACATATACGTAAGTTGAACAAAAGTTTACGTTTTTCACTCTCCCCGGAAAGAAAACAAAAATTCTATAATAATGAAAAAAGATTTTCACCCTCCTCGGAAAAAACAACAAAAATTCTATAATAATGGAAAAAGTACAACGTATAGGGCAAATAATGACAAAAATCTAAGCAAATATAAGACCCCCGCAATCTGCATGTTATCGATGTGGAGGACTACACTGGAATAAGGATTGTCGTTTTAAGTATAAAAAATGTCTAGCGTGTGGAAAAATGGGCCACAAGGCATCCCAATGTAGGAACAGAAGATTTACTAGTAAGATAAGAGCTAGTAGAATGCACGACGAAGATAATATTAACATAAGAAAATACGTGGAAGTTGAAATTTTAAATAAAAAGATAAAATTACAAGTAGACACAGGTTCGGATTTAACGATAATTAACCTACAGACATAGAGAAAGCTTAATAGACCGACCATGATACATACGCAGAAAATTGCTAAGTCAGTTACAGGGAAGCGTATAAAATTCGAAGGAGAAGTAATCTTAAATGTGAAATTCCACGGAAAAAGTAAAAACTCAAGATATTCGTAATGAAAGATACAGAAAATCTGGCGGTCACAAACTGGATACAAAAGTTCGACGTATGGGATTTACCTATCAGTTCTTTTTGTAAAAAGATAAAGTGCGAACCATCAGAAGCGACAAAGTTAAAGGAAGAATTACATAATCAATGTCCCGAAGTATTTTCGAGCAGTTTGGGACGAGGTAACAAGTTTGCCGCTAGAATTGAATTAAAAGAAAATGTTCAACCAGCAGTAAAAAAGAAGCGAAACGTGACGTTTGCCTGCAAAATACGGTCTGTGTGTGATAAGTTATTGCCGAACAAGAACAAAAACCGGCATACATCTATAGTACTCAAAAGATCTTTCGAACCTGGTACAATAATTAACAGACTAGGAAATGCGATATACACAGTACAAGGCGAAAAGAAGACATATTGACCAAATACAAAATGAGATTCAAAGACCTCAGGAAGACACAGAAATTAGGAGGTCAAACAGGAAATCTACCGAACCTCTGATTATCGACCATAAAAAAATACTAACTCCCCCCAAAAAAGGATTTAAGGAAGGGGGTATTGAGGGGTCTCCCCTTTTTACACAAATGGACTCACCCAAGGTATACATATACTACCGCCAGTGAATACCCGAAGAGAAGTAGTGGAACGTTGAGTCGGTCGGTAGAATAACGTAGCGGCAAGAGTCACAGTAACAAGCACGTAGACTCAGTAATAAGTCATACAGCGATACGTCGATACCAAAGACTTTATATATATTTATCTACTAACCCGCATCTATGGAACTACTAACCTGTATTCCCAGTTTGTATTATTACGTTAATACATTTATTTCCTATATTCATTCTGGCGTTTGTTATTATTTGATACCGGATTTCATCCCAGAATCCACAACAGATTAGAGAGAGAAAAGTCTGGAAGGAGTGAAAGAAATGAGAGAAAGAAGTGGAAAGAGAGAAAATTGTGGACTGAGAAAAGATAAAAATGTGTGGAAATCAGGAAAAGAAAGAAAAGAGACATAACTGTTGAAAGAGTGAAAAGAGAGAAGAGAGTGGAATAAAAGAAAAGAGAGAAAAGAATGGAAAGTGTGGAAAGAGAGGAGTGTGAAATGTGGGAAGCAGAGAAAAGAGTGAAAAGGGAGAAAAGATTAGAAAGAGTGAAATACGTGAAAAGAGTGGAAAGAAAGAAAAAGAGAAAAAGGGAAAAGAGTGGAAGGAATAAAAAGAGAGAAAATTGTTGAAAGAGAAGAAAAAAGGAAAGTGAGAAAAGGGAGAAAAGATAGAAAACAGAGAAACGAGAGAAAAAGTGTTTAGAGTGGAACAAGTGAAATGCGAGAAAAGAGTGGAGAAAAAAATAAAAGGAGGGGAATGATTCGAAAGATTAATAAGATGGAAAAAGAAGAAATTAATAAAAAAGTAGGAGGAGTGAAAATTGAGATAAATGTGAAAAATGAGGAAAAGGCGTGAAATGGGAAAAACGAATAAAAAATGGAAAAAGTGGAAAGAGAGAAAAGACAAAAATTGTGTAAAGTGTAAAAAGGGGAAAAGTGAGAGAAAAAGGTGGAAAGAGTGAAACGACGGAAAGGGGTGGAGAGGGTGAATTGAGAGAAAAGGGGGGAAAGAGTGAAACGACGGAAAGGGGTGGAGAGGGTGAATTGAGAGAAAAAGGGGGAAAGAGTGAAACGACGGAAAGGGGTGGAGAGGGTGAATTGAGAGAAAAAGGTGGAAAGAGTGAAACGACGGAAAGGGGTGGAGAGGGTGAATTGAGAGAAAAGGGGGGAAAGAGTGAAACGACGGAAAGGGGTGGAGAGGGTGAATTGAGAGAAAAAGGTGGAAAGAGTGAAACGACGGAAAGGGGTGGAGAGGGTGAATTGAGAGAAAAAGGTGGAAAGAGTGAAACGACGGAAAGGGGTGGAGAGGGTGAATTGAGAGAAAAAGGGGGAATGAGTGAAACGACGGAAAGGGGTGGAGAGGGTGAATTGAGAGAAAAAGGGGGAATGAGTGAAATGAGAGAAAAAGGTGAATTGGGAGAAAAGGGTAATTAAAAAAGAAGGGAACGCGTGGAAAGAGTGCAAATAGGGAAAGAGATGAAAGAGTGGAAAGAGAGAAAAGCGAGAAATGTTTGGAAATTGAAAAAAGAAAATAACACGTGGAAAGTGTGCAAATAGTGGAAAGAGTGGAAAGAGCGGAAAGCGAGAAAATGTGGAAATTGAAAAAAGACGGGCACATGTGGAAAGAGTGGAAATATTGGAAAGAGAGAAAAGCGAGAAAATTGTGGAAATTGAAAAAAAAGGAACATGTGGAAAGAGTGCAAGTAGTGGAAAGAGAGAAAAGCGAGATATTGTGGAAATTGAAAGAAGTCGGGTACATGTGGAAAGCGTGGAAAAATTGGAAAGAGTGGAAAGAGAGAAAAGTGAGAAAAGTGTGGGAATTGAAAAAGAAAGGAACATGTGGAAAGAGTGAAAATTGTGGAAAGAGAGGAAAGAGTTGAAAGAGAGAAAAGCGAGAAAATGTGGAAATTGAAAAAAGACGGGTACATGTGGAAAGTCTGGAAAATTGTGAAAATTGTGGAAAGAGAGGAACGAGTTGAAAGAGAGAAAAGAGAGAAAAGCGAGAAAATGTCCAAATTAAAAAAAAGAAATGCACATGTGGAAAGAATGCAAATAGTGGAAAAAGTGGAAAGAGTTGAAATAGAGAAAAGCGATAAATGTTTGGAAATTGAAAAAGAAAGGAAATACGTGGAAAGAGTGGAAAGAGAGAAAATGGAGAAATGTTTGGAAATTATGAAAAGAAAGGAACATGTGGAAAGAGTGGAAAAATTGGAAAGAGTGGAAAGAGTGTAAAGATTGTAAAAGAGTGGAACTATTAGAATGTTTGTTAAGTGAGAAAAGTGTGGAAATTGTAGAATGAGTAAAAAGCGTGGAAATAGAGAAGAGTGGGGAAGGAATATTTTCTTCTGTCGCATGTATAACTCTGTTCTAGCTTCTTGCTTTCACGGCAACTGTACTTTTCCAAAATTTAAATGCAATGTCAAGCATTGTCTTCTGTCTTCTCAATTCGTGTTCCTTTATTTTCTCTCTCTGTTTAATAATGTTTTCTTTTTTCATATTCTTTTCCACTCAGTAACCCTTTTAGTCTTAGTGGCCTTATTGCCTTGCTTTTTGTAAAATGACTAAAGAAAATCTCTAGCTCAGTCTCCAAATTATCGATTTCACTACTATCTAGGAAAAAATCCGCTGTGACAATACCCGTTCCTACTTCTCTACCTCAACGACTTCCACACACCACAGTAGATGTACAAACAGTCATTGAGTATCTGGGTATAGTTTTATTTCTTCAAACGCTCGACTTTTCTGAGATCTCATTCATCATGTTCACCATAATGTCCAGATAGCTAACCGAGAATATGAGAAAAGCATGGCTATTAACAAAAATCCTTAATAGTCACATTTTCTCCAAAAAAATTTTCAAGAAAATACAATGACTAAATTATCACTAATTATAACAACACGCGTAGAATATGGCGGTGACTTTTCAGTTACTAAATATTTGTTGATAAAGGAAAAACTATAACATTTTCCAATGCATATCTTTCAAAGCTGGATCCTTTAAGAAAATTGTTGTTTTTGTCTTTTGGTAAATAACATTGACTATGTGGCAAGAAGGTCTTTTGTGTCAAGCATAATGCTCGATAAGGCTTTATTCATCTTTACATTGTTACCCAATCGAAATTGCAGATTTTACAAACAGAAGATTCAAGAAATACACGTTTAGCTTTGATTTAAAATCAGAATTTTCCACTTTTTCATTAGCCTGTGATAAAGAACATTAAGTCGTGTCCTTCCGTCTGCAGTTCAGCGCTCTAACCATTAAACTTAAATCATAAGTCTTTGATTACACACGCTTCTTACTTTTCTAGATTGCGAGGTTCAAAATAGTTAAACAATTCAAACTTTTCAACTCAATAAAGCTAACCTTTTGTTGACCTTGTGCAGGTATATATATATATAATATTGAAAAGCTTATTATTTTCCTGATCCAGATGTCGTCACTTGGGTACGTAAATAAACAATAGACGAGGCGATACAATAAGTGCTGAAGATCGGTTTGTTGGACATATTGTTACGGCACGAGTTGCTCATCCTTGCGTGTGTGTTGGTGCGTGCGCACGAGGAGGACGACAAGTAGGAGGCAGTGAAGCCTGCTGAAACACGGCAGAAGGGCGTCGGCCTATCAAAACGCTACTTCCAGATTTCTTTTTCACGCTTCTTCCCATTCAGGACAACAGATGGTTCTAGCCACAACGCTTCCTTCAATTTCGTATACAATTAAAAACCAAATTTCAACATTCCCCCACCTTCCCCTCTTTTTTCTTTTAATGAAATATTCTCTCGTATGTTTTTATATTTTATTTTATTTTTATTTTCATTTTGCAACAGCTTAAAACCGCAATCAACATCATCTGTCTTCCAGCGGCCAATGGAATAAGGCAAAAAGTTTCACGCTTAAATAATAACTGTGCAATCTTTTTTTCTTCTCTTTCTTCATGGCCATGGGAAAAATACAGAGATACGGATATGGTAAACTTATAGTCGACACACATCATTATTTTACTCAATCTGTCACGCTCAAAAGATATTGAAAGAAAAAAATTCGATGGTGTGTGACGCGATAGGGCAATTTAACACAGATAAAAAATATAAAATGGATCTTCAAAAGCTTCTGTGGAATAAAGCAAATATATCTGTTGGGCAAAAAAGAAGATTTTTGATAAATTTATCGATTCTTGGTCGCTTGGTATAGAGTAACTGTTATCAATATCGCTCGACCATTCACCCGTTTTAAGTTCGATGCCCACTCGATATCTTGTTCTTGGAGCCCAGTTGAATAATGGTCAGCAAACTACTTCAGCAGATCATTACTTCCGTAGAGTTTGGTTTTCATTGTATGCTCCACACTTATAGCCTTGTGCCAAACTAGGCTAATTTAGGACGCCTTAATTAATGGCTGATACACTAATTCCAAACACTGTAGTATGTTTGATTCGCACGACAGACTGTTCCAGCTCTTCATATATTTTAAATCACAACTGTCGGGAAATAATGGTTGCCAACTAGTTCTTCTTTACAGTAGGGTTTCGATTCTTTTGGGGGGCTGCACACTTATAGATTTGTGTCAGACAAATCTGAATAAATAACTTTTTTTAAACAATTTATTCTTACTTATGTTGTTTCTGTAGCTTTTAAATAATGTGAAATAATTGAGTTCAAATTAGTGCAATTTCCTTTAAAATACAAATTTTTATTTTTTATTTTTATTAATCCAGAAAAAATGATTTTATTTTTTCAAGAACAGGCATTAATGAATTTATGATCTGAGAAAAAGAAAACTTTTCTCTCAAAACGAGAGGAATTTTCTGTTTTGCTCGTCTTCTTCTCGACTCTTACGTGTTTCTTTACCTTGACACGGGGAAAACATAAAAAGGTTCTCAATTAAAATACTCGGTATCGAAAATAGATACATACCAATCTTAGCTTAGTCTGGCACAAGGCAGTGGTGGTAAGACTCTGTTCCTCTAATTCACTGACCGACGAATGCATTCCTTGTCCGATAATCAGGATTTGAGATTTTGGCTTTTATTTGAAACACTGGTGTTTCTGTGAAATATACAACTAACTTAGCCACACGGTTAATTATGGAAAAGATATTTCAACATTGTTCCAAGTGTGGCGTTGCGTTGAACTTTAGGTCATTAAAAAGAATAGATTAATAGAATAAATTTATTTAATCCTAAGAATCATAAACAAATATGTGAGTAGAAACAGAACTTGTTTATGTTGATATGAAACAATTATTTGGTATTTTTATCTTTGATTATATTATGTATCTGATTTCAATCTATATTTTCTTTATTCCGATACAATATAAACGTACACACACACACACACATATATTTTCTCAGATATAGAGATAGATAAATAGGTTTGTAGCTTAATTATGAAAAAAAAACATTTATTTTATACAACAGATATTTTTCATTGTGATCTATTTCTATTGAAATTTTCAGATCAAAATTCAACGCGTCAGCTAAAGGATTTATTGATGTTCAATGATGTGCGCCCACCCCAATACACTATATATATATATATATATATATATATATATATATATATATATATATATATATATGATGTAAAATATGGAAAAGACAAAACAAAATCCGAATATGCAAGTTTACTGTTTTAATGTTGTTTTACTGTCGACGTCAGAGGTTTCGGTCTAGTAGACCATCTTCAGGACATGGTTATTAGAAACATACTTAGGATTAGACGATATTTAAGTCAACACGAAAAAACGATAGACACAAGACTAATCAGAAACAGAACAAGTGAAATTCTAAAGTCAGCGTTCACTTTTTTGGATTCGGTCACGACAGTAAAACAGTAAACTTGCATATTCGGATTTTGTTTTGTCTTTACATATTTTTCATCATACCGTCGGATCTACATCCACATATTCGCTTACACACACACACACACACACACACACACACACACACACACACACACACACACACACACACACACACACACATATATATATATATATATATATATATATAGTGTATTGGGCATCATTATTCAAATATATATTATTAAATATAACAGACAACGAATGTCTATTATGTTTGATCATGAGCCTTTCTAAGCTTTGTATAGTTGCTTTAATTTCGGGAGAAAATAAAGACAAAAACTGTCCAACATTTTAGATAATTTTTATTATGCTGATCCTCTTTTATTATGCTGGTCCTCTTTTATTATGCTGATCCTCTTTTATTATGCTGGTCCTCTTTTATTATGCTGGTCCTCTTTTATTATGCTGTTTCTCGATCAAGGCTTTCAGCTCGCATGAGTCATTTTTAGGGTAGTTATATAGTTTTTGTCTTTATTTTCTCCCAAAACTAAATCCACTATACAAAGTTTAGAACGGCTCATGATCAAACATAATAGACATTACTTATCTGTTATATTTAACACTATATGTTTGAACATATATATATATATATATATATATATATATATATATATATATATATATATATATATATATATATATATATATATATATATGTATTTAAAAAATTTCATTGATTTATTTTAAAACCAACATTTTTATTACTTCAAACGTTACTATTGTGGACACTTGTATGTGAAATAGACGCCCAATTTTAATTTTAATTTTAAACAGCGTGTATATCTGAATGAAGTGTGCTTTCCTTGAAAGGGGAACTGGGGCCTTACTTAAATGTGACGCTCCCTGTAGTCGAGCGGTAATGTACACCGAATCAAACAGTACCCTTCTTCTACAAAGCAGGTTCGATCTTGTTGGAGAACAAATTTTTGATTTCTCGAATGCTCTGGCCGATAGACATAATACACTCTGTTTAAAGTATAAATAAAAATGGGGCGTCTATTTCAATTACGAGTATCAATTTTAATAGCGTTTGAAGCGATATATATATATATAATTTACTCGAAAATTATAACACAAATATGTTATAAAATCACTACAAAAATAGCCATTTTGTTTCAACATTTCTGGTGTCTTATCAAGTGATGGCGTTGAATGTAGAATAAAGACTTTTAAAAGGTTCAAATCGATCAAAGACCCCACGATAGGGAAAAACGTTGTTACATATGTATTTTGATTGGTCATTGCAGCTTATGTAACAGTGTTTCACCTATCGAGGGGTGTTTGGTCGATTTGAACCTTTTAAAACCGTTTATTCTACATTCAACACCATTATTTCATAAGACATCAGAAGAGTTGAAACAAAATGGCTATTTCTGTAGTGATTTTATAACACGTTTATGTCATAATTTTCGAATAAATTATATTTGCTCTACTCTGTATTGAGAACACTTTTAAGAATAGTATTTTTTGGTTATTGGATTTTATTCCGTATACACCAATCCTAAATATATATATATATATATATATATATATATATATATATATATATATATATATATATATATAAAGTAGACATTGTAATCAAGACTGCATGGGGATTGGCAGTTTCACGCTTTGCCCCATCATCAGATGACATGATGATTACCGAAGGTGTGAAACTGCAGGTTCTCGTGCAGTCTTGATTTCTCTGTCCACAATATTCATATATAGAATTCTTACCCTCTATAAATATACCAAAATTACACAAAAGTATCTTAAAATATTAAAAAGTAAATTTATTAAATAAAATAAAATCGCCATTGGCTTCAGCCACGACCTCCAGTCAACTTCCGAATCTTCTGCAACTCTTTTGCGCGGTCTTCTTGTTTAAGTTGTTGAATGCTGCTATAATACTTCCCTTCATTTCATCTTTGGCGTTACAAGGAGTTTTGTTGGTCTTCCACACAACTGCGCCCCACATAATAATCAAGAGAGTTGCTGCCTGGGGAGTTAGGTGTAAGGGGTGATGTCGTTGCAGAAATTGTCTGACAGCCATCAGTGAGCTCTGCTTGTGTAGCATGCTGTAGAGTCCTGTTGCCAGACATAGGGTCTTCCAGCAGCTACCCTCTTGACCCAGGGCAGCACTATCTCCTCAAGGTACTTGATGTAGGCCTACGTGTTGAGTCTGAGGCACTCACCAACAAAATTGGTAATTCTTTTCTTATCAGAACGACCAAAGTGAGTTTTCCAAGCTGCCGTACCTTCGTAATCACCATTAGACTCATCCGACTCTTTTCGAATCATTTTCATTGTTCTCAAATTGACACCGAAACACTTTGAAATGGAGCTTCCGGTGCGAATGCCAAGGAGTACAGCAAGCTGTTTGCAAATTTTTGTCGGATTGAATTGTATCATGATGATCTTTTTCTCACGGACTGTGTCCAACTGACCCTACTGTAGAGTACAGTCGACAAAATAAAAACAAAAAACAAAAACAATGCGCATGCAGAAATTCACTCTGTGGGTACGGGTCGCTTCTGTGAAGTTCTGTTGAGATAAATCTCAATAGAAGCGACCCGTACCCACTTCACTTTTGATACTGGTATTTTCATGCAAATTACCAATTGTCAGGCGAGAATGGCAAACAATGTACAAAAATTATAAAGTAAATAGTAAGTGTAGTGATATTTATAGAAGAACAGAAGGAAAGCTATCTTTAGGCAGTAGGTTTTGACCATGTGTGGCCATACTGTCTGAATTAACCAATCGTTAACCTTTTACTTGTGGAGGCTTCTAGTTCTTAATGTGAATTAAGTTTAAGCGTCTAATGATTTTTTTCTTTTTCTTTGTTATGGAGAGGTTCAATTCCTGCGCTCGATGACGAATAGAGGGGTCTGGATTTTCGGCCACATTCACGTGCACTGCAGCAATGTTTTCAGCTGAACGGCGCAAACGAGCACGCAATGGTGTTTTCACATCTGCCACCGACTCAGTTTGAATTTATGAACAATTTTTCCATTTGCACTCTTGAAACTTTAACACGTTGTTTGATTGTTAATCTTTCCATGGTTGAAATTGCCAAAGACTTAATTATTAAATATGAAAGAAAAAGAAAACAAAAAAAACTCATTAGACGTTTAAACTTAATTCACATTTAAAATCGGTCCAAGTTATTGGAACACCCTTTATATGTGTTCGTGTTGATAGAAAAATAAATATATTTAAAACTTTGCATTAAGGAATGAAACACGTTGACACCGGAAGGAAGATATATTTATTCATGGTTGTTTTACAAGGGTAGCTTAGATGTGGCACAAAAACGAAAGTATGGGGTTACCCAGTGAGGATCGAACTCACTACACAGTCGTAACTGTTTTAGCGAGACAAGCTTGTTAACCATTACACCGCCTTGAGGTGCCCAGGTCTTTATTCATATATTTCGGCAGGAAGAGCTTTTCTCTCACTGTTCTTTTTAATAACCCTCGAAATAATTAAAGAATGAATAATATCTTTTTTCCTGGTTACAATGTTTTCACAGACATAGTAAATCACTAACTTGTCATTTGGTTTTTCGCTATCATTGCAGCCACTCTTCCACTACAGACCCCTATCAAATTACACAATTTTCATCTTTTCTAGAGGGAACTTTCAATTTAAATGAATTCAACACGTACGTGGTTCTTTTAATCTATATTAAGTCGAGAAGATAAAAATATACTTATTTGTGTACAAATATAGACCTCAGGAAAAGAAAAGAAAAAAACATTTATATGCTTAGCTGGAGTCTGTGTATATGCATGTGTGGGATAGAAAGAGTGAGTGCCATGTGGGTGGGTGAAATTAAGAAGTCGTCTTGCCATGCGATTAAATCTCCCCGGGGGCGAGACGTCTTCTACCATCCTGTGTGTGTGTCTGTGTGTGTGTTTGTGTGTATGTGTGTGTGTGTGTGTGTGTGTGTGAGAGAGAGAAAGAGAGAGAGAGAGAGAGTTACCACGCCACGCAGCGGGCGTTAAGCGGAAATTCCTGGCAGACAAAGCGTAGTCATCCCACAACTCTTCTGCATGTTTCTCTAAATTCCGGGCTTCTGAATATGAATTGAAGAGTTCATCTCCAAATATATCGATGAATTTTGATCTTGTATAATAATATTTTGTAATTATTGCTGCAAACAAAATTCATTCAGAGAATTTACATAAAAAACAACTGACAATTTTAGAGAAATAATTTCATATGAGACTCAAAATGAGACAGTGTACGAGAGAAAGACAAAAAAAAAACAACAAAAAAACAAACAAAAAATGTTTCCTTTTCAAAAATTTTTGATTAAATAATAAAAAGTTTTCTTCCGTGATAATTAATCATTTCTTGAATGAATGTTTTTTTTTATTGACTTCGAAGGAGGTTATTTCCATCTTATTTTTGTTGCGTTATATCGTTTTACATTCTACGACCAGAAGCCTCCGACGAGATATTCTAAATACCTGGAAGCCTGTCTAAAATAGACGCATTTCAATCAGCAGTCGAGACTTAAATTGAATCATATAAGCTAGGTACCTCCACAGATTCGCTAAAAAATAAACATACATGATGAAAAAATGTCTGAAACTTTAAAACAAGTTTTATCGTCAAAATCTTCATGTTATTAAGAGGCAAGACCAAAGTATTTTTTGATTATTAAATAATATATTTTATCCTTTTGAGAGCGTTCGTGATTTTTGTTAATTTTTTTTCTTGTGTCCGCGGGGAATAAAATTAGTATAGGAAATTTTGGCGTTTTTTTTGGTAAAAAAGACATTGATTTCGAAAGTAAGGGGTAACAGATGTAAAAAATGATTTTGGAAGTAAGGGTAACAGATGTAAAAAATGATTTTGGAAGTAAGGGTAACAGATGTAAAAAAAAAAAAAATTAACCAAGACTATAAAATCTTCGTTAATTTTTTTTTACACCTGTTACTTATTTAATTTTATGAAATTCTGAGAAATCTATTTTTGTAGCGCGTAATGTTTTATATTAACGATATGCAGAATTCCTTGGAGAATACAAATCAACAAATTTGTTTTGTAAACAAGACCACTAGTTACCGAAGATCTATTCTGAACCGTCAAATAAAAAATGCAATAGAACTAAGATATTATTTAATTAGGAAAGCTTTTAATAGCTTTTCTGAATAAGATATATTATGAACACTAGTATAGTCTTAAGAATTTATTTTTCGATGAATAAAGAACTTTAACAATAATATTTTTCATTTTTTTAAAATTTAATTAGAATTTTAAATCTTTTAAAACATTAGATAGTTATATTCCACGAGTAAGTTTTACCGATAAATTTTTCGCTGAAAAAAATTAGAAAAACTTCCGGTTGTCGATCTGTCAATAGAAAATCAAAGTACTTAAATCTGTGTTTAAAAAAAAAAGGATTTCTGCGATATTTTCATTAATATTATTAATGAATACGAGTTCAACTTTCGTTACCTTGTCGCTATATTTTTATCATAACATTCAGGTAATCGGATAGAAAAAGAATACGAAATGCAAAATCTTTATCGATTCATGTTGATTGCTTAATGTTTGTAAAAACGACCTGTACGTAGCGATTGAGGTTTAAAAAAGATGAACGACAAACAAACCGGGATGCGATAGCGTGATTTGTTTTTCACTTCATATACAATTTGAAGAAAGTTAGGAATGAGCGACACTCGGTAAGTTTAATAAGGAAGGGGGATACGTACAGGCGACAGCGAAGTTGACAATAAATCACTTTTTGTTGGTGGGAACTAATCGAAAAATGGGGACATCAATTGTCGCAATAACTAAGGATATATTTGCTGTGAATGGATATTCAACTCACTGCACCGTACTGACACAAACACGCGGCCTAGAAAGCAATTTCGTGCGTCCGTGACCCTGGCCAAATCGAACTGACGTCAAATCAAATAAAAACTGAATGTTTGAGCGATGATCATTTGTGATCACTTGGAAATTCAATGCTAGACAAAATGAAAGATATTGCAGTGTCAGTTCAACTGTTAAGTATCTCATTAATTGTACGCTTAATATTAGCTTGAACTAGAATAATTTACGATTTTGCAACTTCATTCTTGAAAAAATAAAGTACCGTATATACTCGCGTATCATGCGACTTTTGAAAACCTAATTTCGAAGCTAATTTTAAGGGGGTCGCATCATACACGAGATATAAATTTAGTGTATGTACTGCTGGTCCCGGTTACGCCGTTGATCAAACTATATATCCATTTACAGTAGTCAAAAAATACAACTGTATTTAGACTAAACATGATTTTGATAAAACTGATATTTTACTTAAATGTATCCAGTAATGCATGTAATATTCACATATTAGTATCGTATTATAAAATACAAAAATAGCGAATTTGCATCTTTTCCATTGTTTACGTTTATAAGATGTTTAGCTGTTTCTCGATCAGTTGTTTATGGCTGTACGCGTTTACGCAAGGTGTATAGCGTAAACATTCTGTTTTATTTTATAAACTTATTAAACTAGAAAATGGGGTAAAATGATAGAGGAAAGAGGTTAGTCTATTGTAATTTTGTCTCTCAAAAAGGAACTCGCATGATACTCGAGATACATGATAAAATCATTTCATGCTACTATAGTATAATTTACAAATATCTACCGTTCATTTGTATGAAATATGTTAGGGTTAGTGCTAGGGTTAAAAGTTGGGGTTAGGGGTTAGAGTTAGGTTGAGAGTTAGAGGTTAAGGTTAGAGGTTAGGGTTAGGTTTAGGGTTAGAGGTTAAGGTTAGAGGTTAGGGTTAGGTTTAGGGTTAAAGGCCGTGAACTCGTTATGTATTAAAAATCATTAACAATTTTTCATACAAAAAAAAAATCATCAATAGCGATTTTAATGTCTGTAAATTGATTTGATGTCATTAAAAAAAACAAAATAAAACGGTAAACAGGTCATCATTTTTGTGGGTATTTCCCAGCGATAATGTGTGCATCGTCATTTATAGTAGATCACAAATGTCTCGGTAGATATCAGATAATAATAGCACCAATGATGTTTATAAGTGAAAATTTGGGGGTCGCACGATACGCTATATCGGTACAATTAATTTGATTCAATTCTATATCCACGATTATTTGCAATGCCAATTATAATGGAATTCTTCAGCATCTTTTGAGTAAAATTTCGCAGCTTTTGATACGAAAGATTTTCGATTGATCTGGATTTTTCTTGATTCTGATTTTCATGAGTGAAATCCCCCCATCAAAGCGTTTTGCAGCGATCCAAAAAAGAAAAAAAGAAACAATAATTGATTGGTGGGGTCAGTTGAATATAGCAGGGGTTGGGTAGAACAGACCAACCGAGTTCCAAAATTACTTTCTGTGTTCGGCCTTGTGTTGTCATAGAAGAGAATAATATTTGTTATCTTAATCCACGGTGTACGCTGCCACTGCTGTGCAAAATTTCATGTATGTTGGTATACTCCATATTTATTCTTAACTGTCACGTATGATTAATAGCTAGGATGATGCATTTGTAATTACAAAAGCCTCCCTAAAACGAAATTTATAAGTGGCCAGACCGCTGGGGAATCAGTGTTTTCATCGAGACACCATCTCTAGATAGATTAGCATCCAAGGGTAAAGATTTTCTATCTATTAGGTGAGGACTTGTGACTACGTACAAGCATACATACGAACGACTTCAGAACAATTTATTTTACCCAATTCTACAGACAAGGCTTGGGTGACCCGTAGCGTATGGCCAATAGGCACTTCTCAATAATCATCGCTGGAATCATTTTCCCAGGCCAATATTATGAAGAAGTAATCGTTTTGAATAATCGACTATAGTGAAATTCGAACCCTACTTTCGGGGTCTGGACACTATTGTTTTAACCATACGGCCTCGTACCCAACCAACTGGGTTTTTCCTCAGCCCACAAAAAAAAAAGGAAAAAAAATCATGCATACTGTTGCATTTTCCTCGACCCCTATTCCTTTCAGTCCTTTGACGCTGTTGAAGGCGAGCAATTTTAGTCACATGGCTTTGCACAACTTCCTGACATGATAATGCTATTCTCCTCCTCCTCTTCCTCCTCCTCCTCCTCCTCCTCCTCACAGATGAACGAGTTCAATCCTCAATAGGCACTTTTGCTCGTTGCAAGTAAACATCACCAAATATTAATTTTAGAAACTTGTTTGACCGAGATTGGCCACCAGGTGTCGCATTACACAAGTTATTCCTTTAAAATGTTCAATGACACGAAAGAGGTTTCGATTATTTTAAGATCATTTCAAATACTCGAATAACTTAGCATACACAATGAAGATGTAAAAACCTCTTTTTTTTTTAACAGATGTTTATTCCTGTCGGTATAAAGGTGACAGATTCAAGTTACGGATCAGGCCGCTTATACTTGCAAAGGATATTTGAATCATTATCAAAAGATAACAACGTTGAAAATATGTGTCAATGATGAATATATTAACACAGATATAGACTGTATTTTGCCTGGACTAGTTGCTCATTTAACACCTAGTGTTCGAGCTCTGATAAAAGGTAGGATTTCGAAATACTGCTTTTCAAGGGAAGAAGGTCCTGCACAATTAGCGGCATGACGCAACACAATCTTCATTCAGTATATTAGATACAATGTTGAAGTAAGATTAGCAAATATATATAGTTATTTATTTTTTAACCGTTACACCACACAAAGCGTCTATGACAAATGGACGGAATGCACTCAAAATTTAAGACTGGGAAAACCGCAAAGAATTTTGAAAAAACAAAATGGTGGTTAATATTTTACAAATCTAATATATAAAGTACAGTGTATGTGTGTGTGTGTGTTTGGCCGTGTGTGTATGTCCAAGCAACTCCTTCACTGCCACTGGTTCGATTTCAATGATTCATAGCTCATTCAAAAGCCCTAGAAAAGTTAGGCTCAGGGAACAATTTTCGTTGAGCTCAGATTCAGGGTTGCCAGATTATGCCAGATAAAAATAAAAAAGTTGCCAGATAAAAATATATATTAATATATTATACTAGCCATTATCGTTGCTTTCATGGTTCAAGTGGGAGTAACTCTTATTTTCCTTTTGTATCCAAAATTGCAGCTAGCTTAAAATTTTGAGCTAGGTAAAATTTTAAGCTAGTTTAAAAGCCGACTTATCGGGAAGCATTTAAACTAGCTCCTGTGGAGGACTCTTGGTTTGGCCATCATCACAATAGCTAGGGAGGAGTAGATGCGATACGCATCAATAAACTTCAGAAGAACTCAAAATTAATAGGTTCATTTAAATATTGAATTAATGTTTAAGCTTACCTTTTAAAAGTTCAACGATAATTCTTCTGTTGCCACTTAATTTAAAGACGATTTGATGTACATAGATCCTTATTTTCCGTACAAACAATTATTTCTTTTTCATGGGTGACAGAACAGGGGACAATTTATAAGATAAAATTAATATAGTGTAAAGATGGGGAAATAGAAATAAGAATTAGTTATACATTCAACATTTGAAGAGTTAGAGAAACATAATAGCTAATTAAAGTAAAACCTATATTAGGGAATCTATATGAATAAATGCGAAATTGGAGCTCAATTCTCCCACAAATTCTGAGATTAAAAAGCCCCAACTTCATAGTAATTTGGTATATACTCCCCCCACCCCAACGAAGTCGCGTTGTGATACAAAGTCGGCTTAATATGGGGAGCCCGAGCGCGTACACTCGGGCTAGCAACAAAATTCCCCGAGTCCCTGCAACCGTCGGTTGCGCTGTCCTCGGTACGAGCACCGACCCCCTCTCTAGTGCAATGAGAGGGCGCATCCTCTGGCAGCTGTTCCCCAGGGCCAGCATCTATTTATATAATTTTCCTCAGTTGCAACACTGTCCTTCGACGGAGCCACCCCTGAGCGCAATCTGCCCAAAGACAGAGACGCAACTGAGAGATGATAAATAAACGTGTTACAAACTACTTTAGAGTGATTTACACAGGAGATTTATTTTGCATAAAGACAAAATTCTGGTACAAGATCGAAAATGGGGGGTGGGGCGGTTGAACTGAGGCTGGTCATCACAGGTATCCTTTACCTAGCTAATCCGATTCGCGACCCATTCACTCGTTACAATTTACCACATTCATCAAAAGAACCTGTCCGTCATTAATCAATCCTGCATTCACCATAATGCTTCATATACTCAGCGGGCCTGCAAAAACGCACAACATAGCATGAAAATTTGAAAATTCCATGATTTTTTCCAAAAGAATTTACGAATGAAGACGGAGCGGGGAGATGATCCGAAAAAGAAACGAATATATAAAACAAAGAAAAGAAACAAAACAGATGCTAGTTGAACCCGTTCGCCCCCTCAAAAAAGAGAAGCCGCTGCATTCTGCCTTTTAGACAAAATCAAGAGGCTCTCTCGCTAAGGGAGAGGGAAGAAAGTATAAAATAAATACAGTCATGAGGAGACGAGAAAAAGGCTGAGCCGGTCGAGATGAAAAAAAGAGGGTCCAAAAAACTAACTGGGGAGGCTGGGAATCTCGACATGGATTATAACAAAAGATACAACCGAGGCCTGGAACAGGACTTACATTTAACTAGGTACACAAAAAGTGGTCCAACCTAACCAGGGGAGGGTTCCACAGGAAACCGCCCCGTTGTGACTTAGGTGGACCTAAAAGAGAAAATCAAGGCTAGCCCCGTTCTTACGAACCAAGCTCGCCTCTGTCACCCAACTCTCGCTGAAAACTGTCGAAACCAACCGTTTCTTATCACTTCCTCCTGTCGCGTCGTCTATTCGGGCCGTGGCCAGCAGCGATAGAAATAGCATTCGTTTCACCCGGGAATACGAGGGCGACAAATTGTCACATGCGTACGCACGATCGATGAGCACGAGCTTTTCGGGAGCGATACGAGCCGTCAACTCGACGACATGGTCCCATAGGGGGTGGACTCGAGTAACAATGGTAGAAGGCGTGCTCGGCCATTTCCTTCAGACCAAGATCACATCGTTCGCAGTCCGGCAAATCCGCCAAACTCCATATGAAGGTCATGTCATTGAGAGGTAGTCTATTCCAAAACAGTCGCCAGGCGAGCGAAAACTCAGGGTTGCTGAGGTAATCCGCCGTTGGCGCCGAAGACCAGAAAGAGCAAAATTTCCCCTTCCGACATGTCGAGTCGCTCACGTAGTGGATACTTCGCAATCCCCTCCACTAGTTCACGATAGAAGACTCTCCAAGGCCGAAAAGGGTCACTGGACAGAGGAATGACCATCAAGGCCAAACGACAATCGCGAATGAAATCCGATTCATCCCGGGGCTTACGATGGCGCTCGGTCCGCGAGATGTGGGGAGGGATAATGAGGAAAGAGAATGCGTCCCTCGCGATCCCGGCCAGAATCGAATCTCCGGTCAGTGTGCGGGGTAGGAAAGCCAGCCTCGAGGCGAGCTTGTAACTCGCCAGGTGCGGCATTCCCAGCCTCCCAATGGCACGGACGTTGGGCGCAACACCTCTGTCGAACCTATGCTTACGTTCTCCCCATAAAACGGAGGATAGCAAGCGCTCTATCGCCTTCTCATGATCCTTATAGAGAGGGGAGTACAGACAAGTGCTAAAGAACAAAAAGAAAGACGTAAGTGGCACACGCCTCCGCCCTGCCCTTCACAGACAGCCTCCTTCGGCGCCAAGTCCGTGCCGCCGCGCCGACCTTTGACTGTACTTCAGACTAATTTTTCTCCAGCTGGAGTCTGGGTCCAAACTACACCCCAAGAATGCCGTAGGACCGTCTGTCCAACCAAAGAGCCCCGAAAGACCGACCCCCTTCCAGTCACCTAACCGCAAGCCGGAAGATTTGACTCAGTTAATCTTGGCCTCTGTGACTTGTTCGTACCGTTCAAGCGCCTTCAGCACCACCTCGATGTCGCTGCATGACGACACGAAAGCGGAAACGTAATCGGTGTACGCGGAAATCCTGGCTCGAGCCCCACCAGGGACAGCGATTCCATGTAGGGCCGGACTGCGCGCCCTGTCCCTCAGACGGTCAAGGAGAGGCTCCAACGCCAAAGCGTAAAGTAAGGGTGACAATGGACAGCTTTGATGAACAGACAGAGTCAGCGCGAAAGCGCCCAACAGCTTCCCGTTCACCTGTACCACAGCACTGGGGAGGGGGTGATACAGCAGGCTAATCCAGTCGCAGAAGTTGGGTTGAAATCCAGCGGCCTACAGGACATCAGCCAGGTAGCGATGGTCGGCCCTATCTAATGCCATGGACTGATCCAAATTGATCATCGCAGCCTCGTCTTTTACACCCTCTATGATTGAGCGGATCAGATGAAGCTTGCTCTGAATTGTTCGGACTTTTACAGTGCAGGTTTGCTCAGGTCCCAACAGAATCTCGGCAACTGACTGCAAACGCTCCTGCAGGATCTTGGCCAAAATCTTTAATTCAGTGTTTAGCAGAATTATGGGCCTGTAGTCATTTAATCTCCGCCCAACATCCTTGCCCTCTCCCAACAGCGGATCACACCCCTGGAGAATCGGTCAAGGACGGACTCCTGGCGTAACCAGTTGTTAAACACGACAGTCAGAATCGGGACAAGTGCGACAGCGTCAAGTAGAATTCATAGAGTAAACCATCCAGACCCGGCGAATTGCCTCTGCCGACCTTCTTCAATGACGCGTAGACGTCGCTCTCTGTGACCTCTCCTTCGCAGCTAGCCGCTCCAGTCGGCGAAAGCCAATGAAAGTCAGCCAAATAGCTACAAAACTCCTCGTCGCGGAGACTAGGCTCTCTGGTAAAGCGGCTCTCGAAATGTCGCCGAAACGCCTCACATACCTTGTCAATCAACCTCAACGTTATCAACCTGTCATTAAAACATTTCCTCATTAATGTAACATGTACAATAACATCCTCTGTCGATATTCCCGTTTGCTCTTCGCCGGTGCGACATCTTTCACCTGTCCATATTGAGCAAAAAAGGCCCATACATGTTCCTCCGATATGTCCAAGGGCACCCCATGCAACGTTATCCTAGTTTTTATTTATTTCCCTTGTACCTCACTGTACGAAAATCTTATGTATCCATTTCCTTTGTACCTCATTAAGCTGACCTTTTATTCATTTACTTATTTCCCTTGTACCTCTCTTATCGGGCATTTATTTATTAATTACCCTTGTACCTCACTAAGCGAAACTTTTATTTATTCATTTCCTTTGTACCCCATTCACCGAAAATTTTATTTATTCATTTTCATTCTCCCTCATTAAGCGAACCTTTTATTTATTACTTTCTCACGAAGCAAAACTTTTATTTATTCTTTTCCACCGTACCTCATTAGGGGAACCTTTTATTTATTCATTTTCCTCTTAAATATTTTATTTATTCGATTTCTTTGTACCTCACTAAACGAATGTCTTATTTATTCATTTTTGCCGTACATCATTAAACGACCTCTTTATTTATTACGTTCCTATTTATCTCACGAAGCGAACTATTTATTTATTCATGTCCTTTGTACCTCACTAAGTGAACCTTTCATCTATTCATTTCTTTTGTACCTCACTAAGCGGACTTTTTATTAATTCATTTCCTTTGTACCTAAGTGAATTGTTTTTATTCATTTACTTTGTATCTCATTAAACGAACATTTTATTTATTACTTTCCTATTCGTCACACGAGAAGAACCTTGCATTTATTCCTTTCCGTCGTACCTCTCTACTTTATTTATTCATTCCCATTGCACCTCTCTAAGTGAATCTGTTATTTATTCATTTTCTTTATACCTCTCTAAGCGAAACTTTTATTGATTCATTTCCTTTGTACCTCACTAAACGAACCATTTATTTATTCATTTCCTTTGTACCTCACTAATCTATCCTGCTTTGACTATGACCAGTTTTGACCCCGATTCAGAGTGTTGTGGAGATTCATGATCGCCCTTATGCTTCACGTGCATTCAGTTACTCAAAACATAAAGTGTATTGTGCGCTCGTCCCATTCCCAACTTTTACCCGCGTTTGATTTGAATTCGCCTTCTAGACTCGAGTTGTCCCCCAAAGGTTAGAGGGAAGGTTAGCGACTACCACCAACAGGATTCTCTACTTGCAAGCTAACATCATAATGTGCCACTTGTGAAGATTTCCTTCGAGATTACAAGTGAACATTTACAGATTGGCGTTATTTTCTTGAAATTTAAAATAAAAATAATGTTTGCATATTGAATGCACATAAAACTGGACGCTGGAGTTCATAGTTAAGATAGTAATGTGTTTTTTGTTAGTTTCATTGGTTAATTGCTCAGCCCGTAGACTACCCCAGGATTTTGAAGTCATACTTTCAAGGTGGATAATTCCGACTTCATTTAGATAATTACCTCACAGTAGTTTACATGCCTACATTTCGAAAAATTTGTCCGTGTGACTAAGTTTATAAGAGCCTCATGTGAAACGGTGTGTGCGTATTCACTCACATCATAGCAGTAGAAATTAGCCTTGTGTTCACGGAGATAAAAGCATACTTGACTGGAAATAAAACGTACACAAATAACATGAAAGCATGGTAAGTTGTATTTTAATTTCATAAAATTTATTTATATTTTTTGTGTGTATTGGAGTGTGTATTTTTAGGTTGCAATTGTTGTATGCTACGTGTGATAAAAGGGAGAATTAATTCCCTATTATTATAAGCCAGTCGAAGAAGTCGGACACGTGTTGCCACGTGCCAAGGTTCGTGGTGAAGAGATTGTCTTTTGGCGAGATGTCCGTATTTTGTTGCATGCTGGAAGTATTATATTATTTTGATTTAATTTTTTTTATACAACGTTTTTATATTATTGCTTTATTTTATTTATAATTTTCATTATTATTATCATTATTTTATATTTTATTATTATTTATTTGTAATAATAATAATAATAATAATAATAATATCCTTACAAGTGTACAGTGCTATGGCACCGTGGAAAACGTACCAAATTATTTCAGTGTCAGTTCCCATAATAATTTTGAACCTGACAAAATTAATATTATTTTTATCTGTGATTTTTTCCTGCGACATTTTTGCCGTGACTTTAATTTTGTGGTTATTTTACCTGGAATCAGTGGGGTCTTTCTTCTGTGGAGGAATAGCCGGAATATATTTTTCTTATGTCTTGTCTAACTTACCATAGCTTATAACTTATCCACCCCCCAACAACTAGTTAAAAATCAATGCGATCATTTTTAACTGGCTTTAAAATGCTAAAATCTTTTTTATTCAAATTTTGATCTTATCTTTTATATTATACTTTGTCATTTTTTCCTATGACTTTAAATTTTTTTGAATTCAGAATATATTCAAAAACCTATGAAATAAAATCATCTGTGGCAACCAATAAATTCATTTTAATAGTTTTGCAATGAATAATTTGAAATCAATGAATTTCTTTTCGATGAAAAAACCAGGCAACCTTTGAAAATGAAAAAGATCTCTTTTATTATTTTACCTTTGAAAAAACGTTCATAAAACTAAGCTTCAAGTTCACAAAAGTAAGGGACGTCATTGGACAGTACGGGCAACATAGCAACTCGTCCCCCAGTAAGAAAAAGTTGATTGTCAATGGCCAAAGATAAAAGAAGCCGTCACATGAGAAAACAAAGTACCGCTGACCGCCATGATCGTCACAAACGAGACTGTAAGTGAACAGCTGAAAGTTGAAAGGCGGGCTTAAAATGACACCGATTTTGCGGTTGGGTATTTCCTTTTCTTTCTTTTTTCATCTATTTCCTTTCTGGCTACACAGCATTTGGACGATTCACCTGACAGATAAATGGCGGATCTTAGTTGTCATGGCAACAAAGTTGAGCGTCAAAGAATATCAAGATCAAAAAGCGATAGGGAAACGGAAAATACGAATGGGTAAAAAATGAGAGGAAAACTGAAAAAAGAGAGTAAAACATTTGATAACTAGCTAGATAAATAAATAGGTATATATATATATATATATATATATATATATATATATACATACAGTGTAACCCTGATATAAGAGACCCGGATATAAGAGAAACCCGGATATAAGAGAGATTTTATCTGGTCCCAAATTAAAGCCTGTGTTAATGTATATAAAATAGACCAAACCCGGATATAAGAGAAACCCGGATATAAGAGACTTCTCCGGTTCCGACAACTCTCTTATATCCGGGTTACACTGTATATATATATATATATATATATATATGTATATATATATATATATATATATATATATATATATATATATATATATATATAATATGAAATGGACAAAATCCGACAATTAAAGACATTTTTATGTTTAACATTCTTTTTATAGATACAAGTATTTAAGTAAATGCTCTGTTTATAATAAACAGTATTAAATAACAAAAATTATAAACAGAGCATTTACTTAAATACTTGTATCTATAAAAAGAATGTTAAACATAAAAATGTCTTTAATATATATATATATATATATATATATATATATATATATATATATATATATATATATATATATATATATCTGTATGTATGTATGTATATATTAGGAAAACACCTGAGTACATAGATAACTATGGAAAGACTCAATGCAGTAGATAAATATGAAAAGACTGAGATAGATAGATAGATAGATATAAAGAACATAATGAAATATATGGACAGGCAAATAACCAGACAGATAAAAAAAATTAGATCGATGCCAATAAGTAAATCACTAACATGATTAAACTGTGATAGATATATATGGACAGATTGAGATATATAGATAAATAGATATATATAAACAGACTGCGACAGATATGAAGAGTTTGAGATAGATATAAACAGACTGAAATAGATAGATAGGTAGATAGATATAGAAATAAATAGATAGATAGATAGAGATACGTGAATAGATAGGTATGAATAGGCAAATCGGTAGATATGAATATACCGTGATATATATATATATATATATATATATATATATATATATATATATATATATATATATATATATATATATATATAGTTGGATAGATAGATAGAAATTAATAAACTGAGACAGATATGGGCACAATGAAATATATAAACAGATAAAATGGTAAGGAAGATAGATAGATAGATAGATAGATAGATAATAAACAGATTGAGATAGATAGATAGATAGATAGAATAATAGATGGATAGATAGATCGGGACTGACTGAGATAGATAGATAGATAGATAGCTGAACTTGATAGGAAAAGACTAAGGTATAATGAACAGAGACAGATATAAACCATCTGATATACATAAATCGATGTGAGCACATTGAGATATACCATAATTGTCGGCTACTCTTTTCTTAATAGGGCAGCTAACCAATCCCTGTGGCTGACGCCTGCCCAGGCACATATATGTTTCCTCAACAGCCACGGAGCCAACCTGCGTTTTATATTTCAATGATGCTGAGGAAACTTTAGTTATAGCTTCTGGGATGAGCACATCATCTAGCATGATTAGCATTTTCAAAATAAGGCTAACGCAAGCATAAACAACTTTCGAACGACTGTCAACCTTCGGTATGGTTTACAGACGCTTCCCAAAAACTGCCGAATGCTGGGAACACCTCCCCAGACCGATAAAATTAGGCAGCCATCTCCTTGACAAATCACTTATAGTGAGATTCGAACGTGGGTATTAAGACGAACGTTCTAACCACTTGACCACTCATCTATATACAATCATGAATATGAATATATATATATATATATATATATATATATATATATATATATATATATATATATATAGTGTGTGTGTGTGTGTATTTAGGCAGCAATTTTTCATTAATGCATGTTTCATTAAATAATATAGACAAGTTTTATTTTAAGTAAGTTCCTTTCATATTGTCTGATAAGCTTAATCACATTATCGTTGAAAGACGAAAGTTTATTTTTACCTCTCTGCCTTTAAAATAAATAGTATATATATATATATATATATATATATATATATATATATATATATATATATATATATTATTGTTGTAGCATACCTACAGACGATAATGGGTATGTCCCCATTCGCATAAATACAGTAGTAAATACTGTATGTTGGTCTGCAGTTGGGGATTCATTGTGGGATTTACTTGACTCATTTCTATCAATTGACTACTTCTAAGCGTCACTGGCGAATCTGATCTGTGTTGTTCTTGTCCTAAGTATTATCATTCATTATCAACCTTTGTTTGATTATTCTATTCAGTAACCTTTCCTCAGTTGTAACATTTCTATCTATCTATCTATCTATCTATCTATCTATCTATCTATCTATATATATATATATATATATATATATATATATATATATATATATATAGGATGGCAGTGACTCGATTTCGAATAATGCCATCGTTTGATTTATTCTCAAATATGAGCAACGCAGATGTGCCTTTTTAGTTCTTCTAGGGTCTTACATTCTTTTGACCAGAAACATTGGGTGCCTCTTCGCTGGCGTCTGTACACTGCGCCAAAATTCTCAGCCCTTTTACGAACATCCCTCTTTACTTTCTCCCGCGAAACACAATTCTGTTTACAAATTGTGCACACTGCTTTCTTCCAGGATGAATAATCTAGAGGCAGGTTTTCCCACTCATTCTGCATGGCGTTGGCGTTCTTCAGTGAGCTCTTGATGGAAACTTTATAACTCATTTTCGATTTGTGCGCTGGTCTCATCAACTCACTGTAAAGAGACAGCCTGCGGATCCTATCGTCCTCCAACCTGATCAAATGAACATGTCATGTTGACGTACCAGAGGCGCTAGCCTGGTAAATACATACAGGATGGCTGTCGACTCGTTAGACGAGTAGAGTCATTGTTGACAAGTTAAATCTATGGCTACCACTTGTTAAAGTTTGTTGATGTTATGCATACACGCATACATATATACATAAAGGCAGATAGACAGATAGATAATCGAGATAGATGAGTAGATAGTTATGAGCACAATTAGATTCATAGAATTCCTTATTAATATTCTTTTAATTTAATATCTATCTATCTATCTATCTATCGATCTCAGTTTATTCATTACCTATCTATGTACGATTACATCACTATCTATCTATCTATCTATCTATCTATCTATCTATCACAGTCAACAGCAACATCGAGCCTTACCACCTACTTAACTGTTAACTAGGAAAGTCAGATATTGTAAGTATAGTTGTCTTTTATCGCACGAAGAAGATCTTAGTAAATACACTGGTGTCAATGATCAATATTTGAAACAAAGTAAATATTTCGATTTCGAATACTGATATTTCCTATTTGGGAGATTAATAAAACCTGTTATCTTTATCCCACCAATTAAATCCTCATTTTCGCCTGGTATTGTCGCTTATACAAGTTACTTAACCCGCTAGGGTCGTAGGAGCACCATATCTATTGCAGCCATAGCAGCAGCGAGTTTGTGTCGAGGGCAAGATCACCTGACGGAGCCTATCTCTCTTCAAACTGGGTTTGAATTTAGAGTTTTCCCTACTCCTAGACTGGTGGTCGCTCAAGGCTATAAAACTCAGTCTGTCGTGTTACTTAACCCTTAGCCGTTGGAGAGGGGAGAGCAGACAGATTCAAGTTTTTCCAAGAGCATTTCTGCGAAACTGAATTTCTCTAATTTCAACTCGTTTCTCTGAGTTCACCTTCAGCGATGATATCCGTTACCTTACTCACAAATCCGCGACCATCCATACAGCCTGGTATTTTACTAATCTTAAAAAATGCAGAATAAAATATGAATTGAAAGTTTAAATTTTTGCCTGGAATCAATATTTGGAAAACAATATTTTTTATAAATTTATTAAATCATTAACGTTTGGTGTAGAGCTATGGTTAACAAGCTCTTCTCACCCAAATAGGAGGGGGGGTTCTTATTGTGGTCCATTGTCAGACACTGCTCAGCTTCTAAATGTAATAATTAGCTCGTTAGTCTCAAAGTTAATTACTACTCGATACCCACTGGGCTCCAGATTCAAAATCAGATTATCCTATAGCCTGATAGATATTCGCGTTCCCAAATTGGGTGCTTTATGTTATTTTGGAAGCACAAGGAGGTTAGCAGTGATTATCCCCTTACACTAGTATCTGTCTATATTTTTGAGATGAGGTATTGTAATTATTTACACTATTTACATTGTTTGGACAGTTGTCCTCATCTTTGTTGCCATATTCACGACGTTTCCTGCCTTCTTCAGGTGATTGGAATTTCAGACTCAAGGATACATGGCCCAGTGGATAAAAGCGTTGGTTGAATCCAGTTACTTGACCCAAAGCGTTGTGAGTTCAATACCTGGATACAGCTGAGGTAAACAAAAACTTGGATAGTTTGAGTTAAAGGGAGATAACTGGTACTGAGACACCCGGAAGAGGCATGGCACGTGAAAGTAGAACAATCTACCGCGGTGGACGAAATATAGGGTTCAGTTCGAAATTCCAATTACCTGAAGAATGTCTGAGTGTACAACGGCCGAAACGTCATGAATATGACAACAAAGATGAGGACAACAGTCTGAACAATGTAAATAGTGTAAATAATTATCCTAACACGAGACTGGTTATACTGGGTTACATAGTATCCTCGGCAGGGAATACACTCTGACTTGATGTACTGGGAGAGATTCTTGTCTTTACCAAGGACATTAAAGAGAAGTTAACACAAAATGGCTCGGGCATAATTTGATCTAGGTTCGCCGATTTCATTTTTAATCTTATTAATCGTTAATCCAACCCCGCATCTCATTTGTTGTAGAAGATTAAGTAAATCTCAGGGTTTGCTTAAATGCTACAAGTTGCTGTTTGAGTTAAAAAAACAGGATTTATTTTTTTTTAAGCAGACTTGCCCAACATAATCTTCATATAACCATCTTGCTAGATTAATCTGCCTGTTATATTGGCTTGGTGCATAATTATCAGGCGTTTGTTAAACTATATTTATTATGAAAAAAAGAAACAATTCAACAATAACATTTTTAAATGATTATTCTGGAGTGTATGATTATCGATACGTATTTTTATAACCTGTAAATAAAATAATATTTTTATTAAAAAAAAATAAACAAAACTGTAATTTTTATTAATAAATAACTCGCCTACAAAAACGCCTGATAATTATGCACCAACCCAATAAATATCTATGTACATAAAGAGGCAGCCATTTGACTATCAGTGGGAAATAATTGCTTTAATTGTTAATGAATTCTCAGCTTCAAATGAACATTATTCTATAAACAAGAGTAACGTCTGCTTTTTGGTAACATATTTCCCACTGGTGCTGCAGATC
The DNA here is from genome assembly GCA_964036315.1 of Acanthosepion esculentum. Taxonomy (NCBI): domain Eukaryota; kingdom Metazoa; phylum Mollusca; class Cephalopoda; order Sepiida; family Sepiidae; genus Acanthosepion; species Acanthosepion esculentum. The sequence goes on along the minus strand of OZ038480.1, from coordinate 6,170,678 downwards.
GTATTTCAAGCCCAAATAAGAAGGGATTTCGAGTGCTGATTTTCAAGGTAGGCAAATAAGCATACTACGATCTTCTTCCATCATTCGTTGTGTTTGAACTCTACTAATCTAAGGTGTGCAGGTAGCGTAACGGTCCTGGCGTGGAAAGTGTAATTATCAAGCCGAGTTCAAGTTCCAGCCTAGTCAGTTGCATTCACTTTTACACTAATACTAATCGGAGACGTATGGATCCATTTCTTCCCCACATCTATGTGTTAAACAGAAGGGTATGTGTTCTGAAGCCTTGATTGGAAGCCAGTCTCCGGAATGGACAAATCTGAATTCAACATTTTGAAGGCAACAGAAAAAACATTCGAATCTTTCTCAAGAAGTCATTGCAATTTACAGATAATAAAGCAAAGGAATCTGTGGAGAGCCATGATCACCTACATTCTAAAGGAAAGTGGCACAAAAACGCTTAATAGATAAGTCATAAATGTAATGGCTAACGATCTAGTCTATCAGACCATTATTACTGAGTAATGAATCGTTCCTCACTGGGTGTCTCACGTTTGATGCCTTGGGCAAGACTAAGCTAAACTTAATAAACCGATATCAAAGAGAAGCTAAACAAATAGAAAGGAAAGTTAGAAAGCGCTAATTACTTCAAAGATGAGCGGCGGCAATTGTAAGGGTAAAATTGTATACGGGTATTAGCAAGCAACAAAGCTGACTGTACGGCTGCGTTCCTCGGCTGGGGTTCGCATTTCGACAGTACAAAATGTTAATGACATCCATAGTCAGGCAAATGACGTTCACCTTTGTACGGTTTCTGTCATTTGATTTGGATAAACAGTTTTATCATCACCATTACTCCACCTCACCCCTGGCATCTGCCACCTTTTTTTTTTTTTTTGTTCGCACTCCGACAGACTCGGGAAGGTTGGGTGATGATGACAGAAAAAACGAAGAGAAAAAAAAACAACAACAACTGGCCGGTAGATGTTGATGATGGTGAATATAAAGGCGGGACCGGCTAACGGAAAAAGTGAGTGAGCTTGATTTTTGTGTAATGACATTTTTCTTCTTATGCTTGTAACGATAAAAAAAAAATTACTAGCGAGGCATTGTAAATTTTTAGCTTTGACACATAGAAATACGGATACGCATATCTCATGGATATTTCGTCTTGGAGTAAGCAAGTTAGTCCCGAGTTCGACCCTTATTGCAGGCATGGATCCAGAAAATCGTTTCACACATCTACTCGGGGAAAAAAACATTTTTTTTTTTTTAATATCTGAATAAAGACATTTTATTAATAAAAACAAATAATTCTGTGTAGTCATTCTTTATCATTTAAATTATTTAAGATTTAAATTATTTGGTGCTACTTATAGCGTGAGGTCTACCTCAATATGTCGTCTACGGCGTGGAGGTTTACCGTGCCTCTCCCCTCACGTGGCCATCAGCCAAATGCGAGGTGTTGGTAGTCAGCTGTTCCAGTCACATTTGAATCATTTTTGCTGGAAGATGATGAGAAAAAATTCCAATGATCTATTCGTGTACTGTAATCCCTAGAAGATATACGAAGTGTCTATCGCTAAAATAAATGTATATATTGTATTTGATAGCGTGTTTATTTTTATTTGTCTGCCTTTAATATATATATATATATATATATATATATATATATATATATATATATATATATATATATATATATATATATATAGTCATCCATAGACAGGCTGTTTCGCCGTATCACAGCTCAGTGTGACTAGACGGTTGCCTCTACCTAGAATTGAAACCTGGCTGAATTGGCGTCAGCCGGGGTTCTACCCCTAAGGCGTAGGCGTACGGCAGGGATAGAGGTGAATTTAACAGTATTTATTTTTAGATAAACACACAGTGATTGAGAGAACTCGATTCGATTTACCGAAGAGTCTTGCCTTATTAGCCGTAATAGTCACTGTTTGCTAAACCCCCACACTTCCTCCTCAGGGAGGGAGGGAGGGAGAGAGAGAGAGAGGGAGAGAGAGAGGGAGAGAGAGAGAGAGCTCAACCGAAATAAATTTTTCAGGAGCATATATATTGTCATCCACAGACAGACTGTTTCGCTGTATCACAGCTCATCCAGTCGGATCCATTACATTCACTTACGTGCTAATAACTTTGGGAAAGGTATGTATCCTCTTCTAAGTTATGGGTAAATAGCAGGACAGACCTGGTCTTGGATGGCAACTGGTCTACCACAGAAAGAAATGGAAAAAAAAAACTGCCTCGCCAGTCATGTATCGAAAGACACATGATCGCCAAAGCGTGTATCACGCATGGGGGACATAAATTGACAGAGTGACTGACTGAAGCGCATAGGAAAGGGGTTCAACTGATGCGCTGAATAAAGATTGTTTTAATGGTGATCAGAAAAAAAGTCATATGAAAAACAGGGATGGAATAAAAGCCAAAAGATACGCTTTGTTAGGCGAAAGATCATAGCAAATAAAGTTATGACTGTTTTATATAGAAAAAGACAGTCATAGAGAAAATAAGCAATATTTTCATTTAATATGTCTTAATAAAACTCATATTTAATTTATAAGAATAGAGAAATTTTATATTGACGATAATGTCAATGATAATGGTAATATTAGCCGTTCCCTTATCCGTCCTGGGTTAGACGATAGTCTACGTCCGCGTCCTGGGTAAGACGATAAACTACATCCGCGTCCTGTGTATGACGATAAACTACGTCCAAGAGCAAGGCCTCTGATCAGGAGGTTTTGATTAGCGTGGAACCACCTCTTAATTGCTGGTGTTCCCAGGTCAACCCCGATTCGGGGTGGTAGCACCTGTTAGGGTCCCAACTATGGATAAATAGTTAACCCCCAAACTGGGGTTAAAAAACTATGAAAGTGTAAAAATAGGTTTTAATACCAGAAATACTTTTAAAAGAATTATTACCAGTAATACGTTATTACCAGCTTTAAATTTTTGAAAAAAAATGTTGCCAGCAATAAAAATCTTGTCAGCATTAAATTGAGGTTGATATACCGTAAAACAAACCAAAACAAACCGTTTTCTTATAAGGAAACATTCAGCGTTCATTGATCGAGTAGAACAAGAAAAAGAAGAGTAAAACCAGACCATCAACATTTGATAACTGACAAGAAAGCTCGGGCCATCGTGACAACTTAAAAAAAACGTATGCATGTGTAGAATGATGATGGTGACCGAGCAGCCAGTGCCAATTTTCGACTGAAATTTATCGAATCTTTCTATTAAAATTTTTTTTGAAAAAAATCGGTTTCTCAAATCCAGTAATAATGATCGTTCTTTCAAGTACTAATGGGGATTTCCTTCCTTGCTTTTTGCTTGATGTAGTGTGGAAAAACAACATTTTCATTATATCATTATTTTCTCTCAGATTTACATGTGCTGTCTATTTTAGTTGCTGAAAGTCCTCATGTGATGCATTTTGCTGGCATTTGATATAGTTCTTTCTGATTCTGTAGCGCCAGACGAGTCTCTACGAAAGATGCTCCTCGCTAAGACCTACACGCTTCATAGCCTCGAAGCAGTTTTTGACCATTGTTCTGAGAATTTTAGCTGTTTCAAATATCCATTATTTCGCATATGACTAATTTTATTAAAATATATAAAATGACTGAAAACCTTTATTTTTCCCTAAGACTTTTTTTTCTTAACCACAAACCGAAGATAATTTTTCCTACCTTAACAAAGCGGAACTTATGACTTTTTGCTATGATTTATTTTCCTACCGCCGTTCTCATTTCATTAATTTCTCTATGTTCATTTCGAATAAGTAAAACTCATGTTTTTATTAATAGTCTCCATACATTGCACAAATACTTGGACGATGAATGTGCTTTGTTATGGTTTTTATACGTAGTTTTTTTCTTCAACTTTGTTTTATAACCGGTCTTGCTAATCCGCTTTTCGAGGTCTTTATTCTTTAGTTTAAGCTTAAACTAAAATAAATCTCATTGGCATATAAATCATAGTGTCATTTACTGGTGTGAATTTTGTACATTAATGTCTAATAGTCTTCAGCACTTTCCGAGCCCAAGGGCAGCGTCTAATAAAATATGGCAATCAAAAACTTTAAAACATACAAGAAAAGGCCGGATCTTGTATCCATAAATCTAAAAGGATTTACGAGGAACAGGCGATACACGAGAGATTATCGTAATAAATGGTTTTTCATTTACGGTCAGTTACGAGAGGAACACAATTTATTGAAATAACAGGTACTATACGCTGTTTAAATTAGTATAAACTGAAAAGAAATGAGATGGAGTACGGTGTTGCACCAATCAACCAAATGTGGTACTACCGACAAATACACAACTACTTCACCCAAGAGGCAGTCTCTTTAGTTTACTCCTTTTCTTTTATTCATTTTAGGCAATTTCTTTTCTTTTTTTATTACAAACGGTACTTTTGCTAAAGCTTAAACATTTTATTTTAATAGACTCTATCTATCTATCTATCTATCTATCTATCTATCTATCTATCTATCTATCTATCTATCTATCTATCTATCTCATTCTGTTCATATCTATCTATTTGTCTATCTGTCTGTCTATCTATCTATGAAAAATTTATCAGAGTTAACCTGTAGAAAAAGACAATATTTATAAATGTAAAAGACAATAGGAAAACTGTAATATTAGTCGACGCGTTTCGTCCGATGTGGACTTTTTGAAGGCAAAAACGAAATAAATTTATTAAACAAATCTATCTATCTATCTATCTATCTATCTATCTATCTATCTCAGTATTTTAATATTTATCTATTAAGTTCATTTTTTCATAGTTATCTATGTATCCAGATGTATTCCTATATCTACCTCGGTTGATTTATATCTATCTATCTATCTATCTATCTATCTATCAAATTTTTCCTCTCTCTTTTTGAACTGACTTTTCCTCTCGTTCATTTTTCGCCCATTCGCATTTCATCATGCAATTTTTAGCAAACTGATTTGGCTGATCATTACTACTGATAAGTAATTTTGTTTCTCACTGGGCGCCCTGTACTTGTAATTATCGGCCTAGAATAAGTTAAAACTATTAAATAACTATATGTCTATGAAGATGTTTAATAATTCACAAAATAGATGAAGTAGGAATATTTTGTTGTGTCAATGTTTCAAATGAAGAGGATTTCGTTGAAAATTTCTGAATTCGAAATCATGGCTTTTATCTGAACTCAAACACTAAACTTAGTGGCGAGAAATACGGAGGTCAGAGAATTTCATCTCGACTGGTAGGAGTAACCAAAGGTATAAAAGCTTGACTTTTTTTATACTAATATATTATAAGTAGAGTTCGTTAAAAGCCAGCGATCGAGGAACCACATATGTCATCCACGATTTAATAATTTATTTCTGAGGAAAAAGACTTAAATGAAAAGGAAAGTAACAGACAGTGATATATAATTTCAAAACTACCAAAGGTACCACTAGTCTTCTGGAAGAAAACATTATAAAAGAGTAAACATTTGGTCAGGATAATAAATGGGGGCATAAAAACGCCAACATCAACACAGGTATCACCGTTCTTGTGGAGAGAGACATAATAGTGTAGAACAAATGACATATGGGGACGTAAAAATGTCAACAGCAACACAAGCAGCATATATACCTTCCTTCTGGAGAATGTCATTTTACAAAGGTGTAAGAATTGGCGTACATCACAAATAGTAACATGAAAATGTCAACATATCTTCACTTTTTAACACCTATATGTATAAATTCTTTCTCTAGTGCCGCTACTAACAAGAACTTGAGTCAAAAACCTATGAACTCCTTAGAATTGGACCATATTGATTATTTACTAAGTTTCAATCTCTCACAAATTCACTGTAATGAGCTGATATTATGAAAATCGACGTTTAGTTTAATACTAAATCAATCTCTAAGTCAAACTTGTTATCTATCGCATAGGAGGGCTTTCAGGTGGACTTCATTTTTATTTTCATTCAAGGACTAATACCGTAAGTTCTAATACATGAAAATATATAAAACTAATAAATATTCACACTATTTTCAATATTCGGACTATTGTCCTCATCTTTGTCGCCATATTTATTACAACGTTTCGGCCTTTCAGTATCTGTCTATATTTCTGAGATGAGGTATTATGTACACTATTTACATTATTCGGACTATTGACCTCATCTTTGTTGCCATATTTATCACAACGTTTCGGCCTTTCAGTATCTGTCTATATTTCTGAGATGAGGTATTATGTACACTATTTACATTATTCGGACTATTGTCCTCATCTTTGTCGCCATATTTATTACAACATTTCGGCCTTTCAGTATCTGTCTATATTTCTGAGATGAGGCATTATGTACACTATTTACATTATTCGGACTATTGTCCTCATCTTTGTCGCCATATTTATTATAACGTTTCGGCCTTTCAGTATCTGTCTATATTTCTGAGATGAGGTATTATTCGAACTGTTGTACTTGGCCTTCTTCAGGTGGTTGTAATGTCGAACTGAACCCTTTATTTCGCTCACTGGTGTAGACTAGTTCCACGTGCCATGTTTTAATGGATGTCAGTTATCAGTTATCTCCTGTTAATTCCCCTCTCCAAGTTCTCCACCGCCTTAACCAGGTATTGAACTCACACTCTTTGGGTCCTGTCACTGGATCTAACTAACGCCTTTATCCACTGTGCCATGTGTCCTTGAGGACATCTGTGTATTAATTATAAATCTAATGTCTTAAGCAATCATTTTTTACCAGTGCTCATATTGCAATTTTTGCTATTATCATTTTATATTTTTACCAGAGTTCATATTACAATTTTTGTTGTTATTATCGCTTTTTTTCTGGCACTCCTTAGTATTGGTTCCCATATTGTATTCATTTCTATGCTTGGTCGGCCCAGGAGATTTTTGTGGCCTAGCATATGTGCTGATTCCTTAAGTTTACTAATTTTCCAATGTTGTTCTTTGTCTATGATCTCAACCTGATCCCACATTCACCCGGTTAAGGCAGCGAAGAACAAGGAGAGGGAAATCAACAGGGGATAACTGATAACTGGCATCCATTAAACATGGCACGTGGAACTAGAACAGTCTACCCCAGTGAGCGAAATAAAGGGTTCAGTTCGACATTCCAACCACCTGAAGAAGGCCGGAGCGTACAACGGCCGAAACGTTGTAACAAATATAGCGACAAAGATGAGGACAATAATCCGAATAATGTAAATAGTGTACGTAATACTTAATCTCAGAAACATAGGCAGATACATACATATTCAAACCAGTTAAAATATTAAATGATAAGGGTGAAAGACCAAGGCAGACCCTAGGGCTCCAACTACAACAGGGATTGTTGATGTTCTCATGGGCCACATTTTTGAGATTTCAATTTCAAGGCCCTTGTATTTTGACAGCTTTTTGAATATCCTCAAAGATACATTGCAGTCTGCAGGGACTGCCATATCAATAAGGAGGCACTCTTTTGTTTGTTTGTGGACTTTAATAACAATGTCTGTCTTTTTTGTGATCTTTAATAAGAATTATAATAATAATAATAATATTATTATTATTATTATTATTATTATTATTATTGTTATTAGGTGATGATGATTATCAGCATTGTTCAATTATATCTTTTTTTCAAACGTTATAAAAGCAGTGAAACTGTAGCAATTTTGAGACTTTATTCTAAATTGGACTTCAGTGTTTCGGAAGGTTGAAACAAAGAAACAATATCTATCTGGTTGAAGTGTTTTAGGAATGTTGATTTGTACCTTGAAATGAAACCTGGAATTGTACAAACATTAGTGGTCGATTATTATGCTTTCAAATGCGAAGAAGAGTTACAACCCCCCCCCCCAATATGTAGAAGGATAATAGTGAAAATAGCCGTTTCCATCAAGAAAATATTCGGCATATATCGACAGACCAGTTAGCATAGCTGTAGGTTGAAATGTATAAAATCTTTTTCTTAAAACATTTTTCAAAAATCTCCTGTTATCACTTTTGGCAGTTTCCTTCGAAACTTATTGTTTTTGGTTCTGTAGAAAGTTGGTTTCTTGACTAAATCCTTATTTTCTATTCCAGTTACATGCGCTACGCATTATTTTAGTTGTTGTTTTGCAGTGTTCAAGTGTTGTGTAGAGATTATGTATGTAGAAGAAAAATAGTTTTCTTTGTATATACTGATAGAATTTCATTCACAAAAATAATGAAATACTTTAATCGATCATAGATCAGAATTTATTAATACACAAGCACAAACGCGACGCATATTCATAGTTACCTCAATAAGTCTGTAGCCCAACGACGAAAAACATTTATTTTACACAACAAATATTTATTTATCAATCTAATTTCATTCTCTGTTAATGCACTTAATTCTGTGTGAATATTAATCACATCAATCTAACATTATATGGAGAAGATTTCGAATCAAAATTCAAATCGTCAGAATTGGACAGAAGACATTTGTCTTCTGTCCAATTCTGAAGATTTCGTTCTTAAATAAAGCATTTTCATTCATTAAATCTATTTTCATCCTAAAATTGTCTCATTATCGCAGAGTCCCAACCCGGAGTTTTCTCATTTCACTTGGAAGAAACCCTCCTCCCTGACTGAGCATGTCTTCAGACGTGTAGCCGTACTCATCACAATTGGTCAATTGCGGGTTGATGATGCTATTTAACCCATAGTTGTGGGCGTATGGCCGTTGAGTTCGCCTGACCCTTAACAGTTCTTGTTTTTTGTGCTTTTGGGGTTCCACTTACCCTACTCAACACAACTCAATTTTCTTCTCGGTATTCTTATGAGGTACGTTTATCTCTGGATGAAATTCGATGTTCACAGGGGTGTATCAATAAGTCTGTAGCCAGATACTTATTAACTGAATTTTGATTCGATATCTTCCCCATATAATGTTAGATTGATGTGATTAATATTCGCAAGGAATTAAGTGCATTGACAAAGAATAAAATTAGATTGATAAATAAATATTTGTTGTGTAAAATAAATGCTTTTCGTCGTTGTGCTACAAACTTTTTAATGTAACTACGAATATGCCTCGCGTTTGTGCTTTTGAATTAATAAAAGGTGATAATGATTGCAAATATCTTTTTTGATAAAAATGATTTATCTTGTTTGGCCTAACAACCCCCCCCTCTCGCCAAAATATCATTAATGTTTATCTGACACACCTTACTTCACCTTCATTGTCGATACGACGTTTTCATATCGCTGTTATTGTCGCCCATCAATTCTTGGTATCTAACTTAACAAAGAAGAATAAAGCAATGATTAATTTAATGGTCCCGAGTAGCCACGGTTCGTTTGTATCTTTCGGAATTGACAATTTTCTTTTGTTGCTTTCAGATAAACTGTGTTGCTCTACTTAACATTATTGCGTCACTGAAATTAGTGTTGATAAAAAAAAGCCTTGCATTCTGATCTATATTCATTTAATGAATTGGTTAATAAGCTAAAAAACCGAACGGGTTATTCACTTGTAACTGGGCGAGAAAAACTCGACTCTTGCTCTACAGAGCATGTGATGTATGCTAATAAAATATTAAGTTTTTTATAATGATAATTTTAGAGCGAGATAAAAAAAAAAATAACAACATCGCTTTGCTTTTCGACGGCTGACGCAACCTGACACTACAAATTCTTTCTTATAATCTAATGTATTTGATTCAAATCTTGAATTTATGATCTATTAATTAAACGGAACACTTACCTAGGCGTAACAAAGTTTCTAGCTGTTTTTATTCAAGAAAGTGTATATTTGTTGAACTGTAACAAAATTATTGTTGGGACTGCAATTTCTCAAAGTTTCTAAAAGTTAAAATCTTTTACAAATTTCATCAGCTTTATAATTCTGAACTAGAGATAGTTTCACTCAACACCACAAGTTGCTATAAAACCAAAACATTGACCTAAAAACTCGAATCACGTTCTTAAATAGCCTCGTCAGATCGAGGCTTTTAGAGACATGTTATGCTTGGTGCCAAACTTGTTTAGAAATCTCTAAACTGTCAGCTGTATATAACCGCTATCTCAGATCAATAGTTAAAATTGTTTCGAGCGAATGAAGCCTATATGTCATATCGAAGACTGGCGCTACACAATCACAAACAAAGAACTGTATCAAATAACGGAAAGCACATCACTTGAAGACTACCAACATCAGAAACAACTAAAGTGGATAGCACATGTAACTCGGAGAGAAGATGTTGACATTCCATGTTACTTCAACTAAAAGTTTAGGAAGGATATATTGGACTACTGGAAAATACGGGCGTTGTAACCTCGGGAAGGTTACTGAATAGAATAATCTCACGAAGGTTGGTAATGAACGATAATATTTAGGACAAGAACAACACATATGAGATTCGCCAGCGGCGCGTAGAAATAGTAGTCAACTGCTAGAAGTGGGTCAAGTGAATTCCACAATAAATCTCCAACTGCCGTATATCTACCAACCGCCCCACGCGGTCAGATGTGGCACAAGGCTGAATTAAACCCCGTATAAAACGGGATCGGGTAGCTGTTTCCCGAGACGAGACGCTGCCCTTCGATATAGCCTCGTCTGAGGACCCTCTCTGTCTAGATTCAAAGAGTTTGACCAGCACAGCTGGAGACGAATCTCCGACTGCAAGATATCTACCAACTGCTCCACGCGGTCAGATGTAGCACAAGGCTGAATTTAATGTGGAGTATCCGAGCCCATAGACTCGGCCAAAAATTCCCCGTAGACACCGTATAAAACGGGGTCGTATAGCTGTTTTCCGAGCGAGACTCTGCCCTTTGACTTAGTCTCGTCTGAGGATCCTCTCTGTCTGGAAGCAGAGAGTTTGATCAGCACAGCTGGAGATGAATCTCTAACTGCAGGATATTTAACAACCCTCCCACGCGGTCAAATGTGGTACAAGGCCGAATTTAATGTGGTGTATATGAGCCCGTAGTCTCGGCAAAATATCCGCCGTACACCCAGCATAAAACAGGGTCGTGTAGCTGTTTCCCGAGACGAGACTCTGCCCTTCGACATAGCCTCGTCTGAGGATCCTCTTTGCCCGGAGGCAGAGAGTTTTACCAACACAGCTGGAGACGAATCTCCGTCTGCAGACTAACATACAGTATTCACTACTGTATTTATGTGAATGGGGACATAGCCATTATCGTTCGTAGGTATGCTACAATAACGGGAAGAACGATAACAGTTACTGGACTTGAAAAACTTATTTTTCTGAAAAGAGAAATATTTTATAAATTTTACCCGAAAGTAGGACTGGCTGTTCAGTCAAGAGAGGATCGTTGGGTTAGCCTGTGTTAGTCTGTGGCCCAATCGGTTAAGGCACGTCAGGCTATATAACGGTTCCTTATAGGATACAGGTTCGATTCCTGTCGGAGGACGACTATTTTCTATGAAAATTTCTCGGACATTCAGGCCGGTAAATATTATTAATACTGTTTATTATAAACAGAGCATTTACTTAAATATTTGTATCTATAAAAAGAATGTATAAACATAAAAAAATGTTTTAAAATAATTGTCGGACTTTGTCAATTTCATAATGTGTAACATCAGGAATGTTAACAAAATCAACAATTGAAAGACTGATAAAGTTTATAGAATGCCAACGAAGCCATATTAACTTGTAAAACACTAAAACTATTTATTCCGTTATAAAGAATACTGTGTTAATTAATTAATTATTTGTATGGCTTGGGTGCATTTATAAATAAAGATTTATGTTAAACTTTGCATAATAAAATCTGACACATTCAAAACAAGTTATTATTTCCATTTTGAATACGAAGGAATATTATAAAGCATAGTACAGAATATAAATAGCGATATATATTCTGAAATTTTTATTAACATCAGTAATATCAATTTTATTATGACAACATTTTGCATAATAAAGTGTAACATTGTGTAGTAATAATTATGATAGGAGTTGAATAAATAGTAAAGAACTGAGTGTATCTAATATCATTATTTGACTTTTGAAAACTTTTGCGAGTCAGTCTGCTATTAATAGTTTGCAAATATCTCGACTATTTATGTCTCACCGTGGTTTTAGACTTCACAAGTAAGTCTGCTAGACCATTGCTATTGGTGTAAGTTTGATCTTGATTGGGTCCTCCAAAAATTCGGTCTTGTGCCAAACCATTTACATATGCTGTTAAGCAACACCAAACAAATTAGTCTTTCGGAAAATTACTACTTTTTGTAATGCTCATTGTAATAGAGACTTTGTAATCGCTGATACAACTTATAGTAACGCCGTTGAACAATACTGGTGTGAGACGCCTTCGAATATCACTCGCACTAATAGTACTTGCTCGATAATCCTCGCTCGAATAGTAATCACCGTATTGATTCGAATAGAGAATAGTGTAGGGAAGAGAATAGAGAATAGAAGTCCGTATAGTAATAGAGAACAGACTAGCAATGGCGATCCGTATAGTAATAGAGGATAGAGAAGAAATAGCGATGAATTAGACGTCACGCGACTTTCTACTTATGCGTTTCTCTATGGTCACGTGATCCACTTAATTCAGTAATGAGATCGCCTGTATTTGCTCACTGGCGATCTATGTTCAAACTCAAGTGTCGGTAGCAACACTTTATTCCTATATAACACTACTGGAGTGAGTTTAGTGACTAAAATGTTTTGGAGATGATAAAAAATATGTCCCATTAATGGTAACAGGTTGTGTACAATCCCCTGTAATCTCACGACTTCACCATAATAATCATTACAACAAGCATTATTTACAGAATAGGGTTTATTATATGTATAATTAATGAATAACATGTCCCTTCTTGTGTTCACATAGCACTATAACCTTGTGTTAGGCATGCGTCCACATCCCTGCTCAGTTCACTATCAACATATTTCTTGATAAAAAATGTTTCGTCTATGCCATTCCTGATGGCTTATTAAAAAGAGAATGGGAGTACTGTACTCACAGGAGAAACGATAAAAATCTGTTACATCCATTGCCAACCCTGACAAGATCCACTTAGTACAACACGAAAAAAATAATGGGCGGGAAAAATGGCGGAAGGAGAATAGGAAGTTCAGATTCCAGATCTGTTATTGTGTATTCGTCTAGAAACTTTATTCCGACAACAGCAAATGTTTTTAACATAACAATTCAGCTCCCGAAAAAAATCCGTGACAATCATTGAATTGTTCTGTGCTTGCAAAAAAAATGCACAGAAACACTGACCGCGGAGGGACACGTTTTAATTAGAATGACACGTGCCATATGTATTAAATTTTCAACGCATATTTACATCATAGAGTAATTAAAATTTCTGATTTTTTCAGGGTTGCAGCATAAAATTGTCATTACTTTGATCAGCGTATCGATCCAGAAATGTCTGGGTAAAAAGAAGAGAAATAAGATACAATAAAACCTAGACAATGAAATAATACACTTGAAAAGCAACAAGATGGATTATGACTAATAATGAAGTAATAATGTAGAGGAGTTATTCTACTGAATCGTTTGATCGGCCTGCTGCTAAGAAAGTTGGTTTACTCGGTCGTGCCAGAAGTTTTTCCCACCAGAATCCGTTCTGTACATTTATAAACCTATCATTCATTTGTACATTGAATATTGCTGCCGTATATATAAATATATTCGCGTAATATAAATTGAACCCGCACCACATAATTGATATATATATATATATATATATATATTTTAAATAAAAACAGATTGCTTTAAGATTCCATATAATAAATTATTTCACCACAGCCCTTTTAAAGGACAGTGGATCATCAGATTTATTTCCAAATGTTGAAATGAAAATAAATTTACACATTTATGACGGGCAATAATAAGGAAATATATATATATATATATATATATATATATATATATATATATATAGGACAGTGGATCATCAGATTTATTTCCAAATGTTGAAATGAAAAAATGAAAATAAATTTACACATTTATGACGGGCAATAATAAGGAAATATATATATATATATATATATATATATATATATATATATATACGAGGGTCATTCAATAAATAAGGTTAATTTATCAGTATAAGGACTTCTAATACATAGAAGCTTACTCTTTTTTATTTTTTTTTTATTTATTTTTCACATGGATTTAATTTCTTTTGCAGATTAAACAAAACTTTGAGAGTTTTGGCGATTAACAAAGATGGCCGACCAAGAAGTATGCTCCAGGATTGAACAGCGGTCAGTTATCAAGATTTTGTTGCTGAAGGGTGCAAACCAGTTGAAATTCATAGGAGGATGTCAACTATGTATGGTGCCACATGTTTCTGCCAAAAAATGTCTACAAGTGGGCTAAATTGTTTAAAGAAGGATGGAGCAGTGTTGAGAATGAAGACAGGCCTGGGAGGCCTACAGAAGTCAGGTCTCCTGAGGTGATCGAATCAGTCAATTACCTCATTCAGTCTGACAGAAGGGTGATGGATGACATTGCAAGGACTTTGAAAGACATAAAGAACAAACGTAGGGGTCATCAGTCAGAAGGAGTCATCTTGCATCATGACAACGCAAGGCCTCACACAGCAGCCCAAACGGTGCAGACCATCAACGAGCTGGGCTGGGAACTGCTCCATCATCCTCCTTACAGCCCAGACCTTGCCCCTTCAGACTTTCACCTGTTTGGTTCCTTGAAAGCATTCACGAGAGGCACGAAGTTCAAAAGTGACGATGAAGTCAAAAGTGTTGTGAGCAACTGGCTGAGACATCAGTCCAAAGATTTTTACGCTGAGGGAATACGGAAGCTTGTGCACAGATGGGAAAAGTGTGTAACAGTGCTGGGAGATTACGTTGAAAAAAAAAAGTAAGCTTCTATCTGTATTAGAAGTCCTTATACCGAAAAATTCACCTTATTTATTGAATAACCCTCGTGTGTGTATATATATATATATATATATATATATATATATATATATATATATATATATATATATATATATATATATATATATATATATATATATATATATATATATATATATATATATTGAATTGGACATAGTCCGACAATTTTTTATAGATACAAGTATTTAAGCAAATGCTCTGTTTATAATAAACAGTATTAAATAACATTTACCGGGCCGAAAGGTTAAGGCACATCACGCGAAATGACGGTTCCGTATAGGATACAGGTTCGATTCCTGTCGGAGAACGAAAATTTTCTATGAAAATTTCTCGGACATTCAGGCCGGTAAATGTTATTTAATACTGTTTATTATAAACAGAGCATTTGCTTAAATACTTGTATCTATAAAAAGAACGTTAAGCATATAAAAAATATCTTTAATATATATATATGTATATCACGAGATTCAAAGAAGTGTCTGTAATATTATCGGTCCTGACCTATCATCTCGACTTCAGTGACTTTTCCACCACCGTCACGAGGTTTCCTTCTGTCTTTTCCATGAATATTTTAATGACAATTGTTTTGGTGAGCTCTCTTCCTTGGTACACCTTGACTGCATGAATTCAAGCGTATTAGTAGATTGACAAATAGGTCCCATCATTTTACTGTTGAAGTAACTAGATACAACCGTATGTTCTGGTTTAATAGTTTCTTTTCTCGCACTTCTTGACTGTAGAAATCTCTTCCATTTTCTTGCTTCCTTACCCCCTACGTTCTTCCACAATTTAAATGCAACGTCAATCGCCATCTTATGTTATACTGAACTCTGCTCTTTTATTGTCCTTTCTCCACACTAAAGTCTTCTCATTCTCTTTTACTTCCAGTAACCTATTGCGTCTTAGTGGAAGGAATTATGCCCTTGCTTGGGGTGAAATGATTTTAAAAAAATAAAACTAATAACGGAGAAAACACTAAAAAGCAATAATAATTAGGTGATATAAAATTAGTAATAAAATAATAACGAAAATATTTTAGATGAAATTAATATGATGGAATAAAACTAGAAATGAAATAATATTAGAGTAAAGGTTTCATTTAATGTTAGAATAATAAGATGGCGCAAAATTAATACTAAAAATAATGATACATATCTTCTTTCAAGGCACATTGTTGCTGTTGATGTTGTTGATGATGATGACAATTATTATTATGATGATGATGATACTTGGCCCCAAAAGAAAAAAAAAGATGGAATAGAATTGGTAAGAAAATCAAAATATGCTTAATCTAAAAACAATCATAAAATAGATTAAAACTGACAAGAACATTACAAGAGGAAATGTTTTATCTACATCGTAACATTGATAAGGAACATTAAGACTATTAATAAAATAATAATAGGCAGATTTACATTTACCAAGTAATAATAATAATAAGACGGAGCAAAAGTGTTAATAAAAATAATAAAAGAGAAGAAAATCCTTTATCTCAAGCGCGATAAGATTGAGTTAGCCGGGAAATAAAATAAGACGGACATTTTGAAAGTTGCAGTAATAAGAGGGAGGAAAACTAACAATAAAATAATAATAGAAAAGCCTTAATCTAAAAAGCAATAATAAAATGAAAGAAAACTATTAGTTAGCAATAAAATAATTAAAATTAATGCATAATTATAAAACAACAATAAAACTATAAAGTCTGCAATAAAATATAAAATTCTCAGAGTGAGAATATTTCATTTGAAAAACAAGATGAAGTGAAGGTATTGCTAAAATAATAATAGGGAAGAGGTTTCATTTAAATAGCAGTAGCAATAAGAAAAAAAATGAATCTAAAAAGTAATAAGATTAAAATTAGCAATGAAACTATAATGATGAAAATATAGCAAAATATATTCATAGAAGAATAAGGGTTAAAATACTGTATCAAAAAAAAACAATAAGACAGGGCGAAAGTGATTAATAAAATAATAAAAGTGAAAAGGATTTTAGCAAAATTTTACAAGAATAAAATTGAGTAAAATTAGCAATAAAATAATAACAGGGGAAAGAATTCATGATAAAATAATATGGCGGAATAAAGCTCGTGATAAAATAATCAGTGAACATTCTTAACCTTAAAGGAAATAATAATAAGACAATAAAATTAGATATAATAACAAATGATGTAAATACTCTAATAAGATTACTTAAAATTAGTAATGTAATAATAATGAAAATAATCTCAAAAGTAACAATAATAACACGGAGTAATAATAATAATAATAATAATAATAATAATAATAATAATAATAATAATAATAATAATAATAATGATGATGATGATGATGATGATGATGATGATAATAATAACAATAATAATAATAATAATAATAATAATAATAATAATAATACGAAGAGCTTTATTTATGTAAAATGTGTGTAATCTTATTTTTTTTGTTTTCAAAAATGATCAGTGGAGAATGTCATGAAGCCATTGCTGACTTTAGGTCTCTGGTTGGGACCCGGAAAGAAATGTGTATACAGCGAAATTCAAAGGAAATAATAATAATAATAATAATAATAATAATAATAATAATAATAATAATAATAAAGAAACTTCAGCTAAAGGCACAGAGAACAAGACGATACGAAAAACGTTGTAGGTTCTATCGCCAAAATAAATATTCGAAACAGACCTTAAGAAATTTTGCAGGAAATTGGAAAAGCAGTTACAGAAGTTAAAAAGCCGCCATCTAGTAAAAAAGTGCATAAATTTTGGGAGTTTATTTGGAGTTTCCCAAAGGAATATGACCCAAATGCATAATGAATCCAAGGAGAAGAAGAACGAATGATGAATAAAACGGCTGCGAGGATGGGAAAATAAAACTACGACTAATGTTAGGCAAGCTCTAACGAAATCAAAAAAATGGAAATCACCTGGAAATGACAAGGAACATGATTTTGGCTCTATCATCTGTCATCAATCCATAAAAACCTTGCACAAAATTTATCAATGCTTATTCGTAATCCCAATGAAGGTCCCAGAATGGATCATTGAAGCTAGTATATACCTCCTGCCAAAAACAGGTGAAACAGATTATCCAAAACATTATAGGCCAGTAACATGTCTGTCCACCGCGTATAAATTGATCACGTCTGTCCTGATGAACTATACTTACTCTTTTCTCGAAGAAAACAACATTCTTCCCCTGGAACAAAAGGGATGCCGGAGAGGTTCATATGGTTGCAAAGATCAACTACTGATCCTGGAAAACTGCAGAAAAAGAGGTAGAAATCTCAGCACAGAATGGACAGTTTACCGTAAAGCTTTTCATAGTGGGTCACACTTCAGGAACCTTAAGACTTTGGAAATGTACAAAGTCTCCACGGTGATAGTAAACTTCCTTAAAGACAGCATGGGATTGTGGAAATCCGATAATACCTAAATCACACCAAAGGCACTGCCATTTCCAACCACCTGAATATCCGACGAGGAATCTTTCAAGGAAACTCCCTATCACCCCTTCTGTTTTGTCTGTCCTTAATCCCCCTTATGCATGAATTAAACAATAACAGTTATGGATACAAACTAAAGAAGAAAGTATTTAACCACCTACTCTACATGGATGATCTCAAACTCTTTGCCCAAGACGACAATGTGTTGAAGGGCCTTCTCAATGCTGTAAAATATTTCAGTGACGACATAGGTATGGATTTAGGATTAGAAAAATGTGTAAAAATATCATTCAAGAAAGAGAGAATTACAGAAACACATTCAATAGATCTAGATTTTGTCACAAAGATTAGGGAACTGGAAGAAGGGTAAGGCTATAGGTACCTAGGAATTAGCGAATGAGTCGGAATACAGCCAACCCAAATGGAGAAAGTAAGAAAAGAATACGACAAGCGTGTGCGTCTGATATTGAATCCTGAGCTGAATTAAAAATAAAACAGAATATCAGCCTTAAACACCCTGGTTGTCGCTCTGGTGCAATACAGTTTCAACATCCTTATCTGGACCATAGCTGACATTAAGCGAATGGACACCAAAACGAGAAAGCTTCTCACTTGTCACCGCATGCATCATCCTAAAGCTGATGTTGATCGTCTATGTGCCCAGACCCGAAGGAGGCAGAGGATTAGTTCAACTAGAACCGTCTTACAAAACTACAACAATCTGCCTTCAAAGATACCTGGAAACTACAGAAGACTGGATGATGATTTGTATCAAAGAACATTAAAGAAGTAAGAAACTCTATTCAATAATAAAAGAATCCAACAAGTTCAAAATGGAGTTTCAAGTCGGTGAAGAAATGCAAGCCTAATACACCTACTGCAGCTACAAAAACGTTAATAAGGAAGCAGAGGCAAATGCAATCGACAAGAAACAATAGAAAGATAAACCTCTTCACGGTCTGTACCAAACAAGCTGATGTAGACAAACTCTGTACCCATCAGTGGCTACATAGTGCAGGGTTAAAAGCTGAAACCGAAAGTTTTAGTCTTTCTGCACAGGACCAATGTTTGATAACTAGAAATTAGCAAGCACACATACTGAAAAGTTATGTTAAACCAAAATGCAAATTCTGTGATAAATAACTAGAAAAAATTGACCATCTTGTATCAGGTTGCAGGGTATTGGCACCCACACTGAATCTAAAACCCGGCATAACAGAGTTGGCCAATATCTGCATTAAAAATCTGCAACTGTTATGGAAAGGAGACCACAAGAAATTGGTAAGGACACCACCCAGACCCGGTTACAGAGATAGGTCCTGTAATAATCTTATGGGACTTTAGACAGAACAATCAAAGCTAATCGCCCAGGCATCGCGATCAGAGACCGCAAAAACAAAATGTGCCGCCTTATTGACATGGCAGTCCCTGCAGATTGTAAAAAAACCTTTGAAGATCTTCAAAAAACTGTCAAAATAAAGGGACTTTGGAATCGAAATCTCAGAAATGTGGCACATGAGGACATCAACAATTCCAGTTGTAGTTGGAGCCCTCGAACCGATTGGAAAAGATTCCAATAGAATCATTGAAGGGATTCCTGGTGGCCCATGCCTTAAAGAATTACAAAAAGATTTACTCACAAGTACAGCACACACCTTACGAAAGGCTTTATCTGTGTAAAATATGTGCGATGTTCGGTGGTTGTTTTTCCTTAAAATGCTCAGTGGAAAAGGTCATTATGCCATTTCTGACCCTAGATCTCTGATTAGGGCCCGGAAAGAAATGAGTACACATCAGAAATCAAAGGATATGATAATAATAATAATAATAATAATAATAATAATAATAATAATAATAATAATAATAATAATAATAATCCCTGTTGTAGTTGGAGCCCTAAGATTGGTTGGAAAAGATTCCAGTAGACTAACTGAAGGGATTCTTGGAAGCCCATGCCTCAAAGAAATACAAGAAAATGTTCTCGCAAGTACAGCCTACACTTTATGAAGGGCTTTATCTATGTAAAATAATTTTTTTTGTCAGTGGAAAGTGTCATGATGCCATTTCCAACCTGAGGTCTCTGGACGGGACCCGGAAAGAAATGTGTACACGCCAGAAATCAAAGGAAATAAAAACAATAATAATAATAATAAAGTAGTAATAAAATATTTGTCAAAAAGCAATTGGATGAAAATTTAAAAAACGAATTAAAATAATAATGATAAAGATGTTTGATCTAGAAAGCAAGAAGAAGATTGAATAAATTTAGAAATATAATAATAATAGGGAATAAGGTTTCATATAAAACCCATACAAAGGATAAAAAATAATAATAAAAATGCTTCATCTCAAAGGCAAGAATAATTTGTAATTTTTTGTAATATAATAATAATAACAATAGGCTTTATCTTAGAAGCAATAATTAAAAGATGGATTAGATTGGTAATAAAAATATTAATAAGATGGATTAAATACAGGAATACAATTATAATAGTGGAAATACTTCATCAAATAATAATAAAATCGGATAAAACGTGTCAAAAATAATAATAAAGAAAATGGTTATATTAGGTTTGAGAAAGGTTTGGAACGTTCTCCAATAATTCACGTTTGAGCACGTGATTTCGTTCCACACGGGACTGAATTTTATTATATGTTCTGAAAGATGGTATTTGAACGTCCTCTTTGTATAAAATTTGCCTGTGAATAACGAATTTAAATATTTTTACGCTAAAAGTGAAAATGGAAGAAAATACATTTGTTGGCTTTTGATGCTCTTTTTTTGAAAAAAACAAATCAGACAAGACAAAACAAAAATCTCTGTACAAACAGCAAAAACATAAAATGTCGTTTATGGAGATGGTGCGATCGATTAGAATATTATTCGTAATTGAATCGCCAGATTCAGAAGTGGACATTTTGTTCTGCAAGACCGAATACTTCTAGCCGGTCTGCAGTCGTTGATGATGGCCAAATCGAAACGTTGATAAATCTTGATCACATGGTACGTGAGATCGCAGAGATATTCCACATATCACGAATGAGCATTGCAAGGTATTTGGAAACCGGTGAATACCTGAATCACTGCCATGTTCACGCGCTTCAAGAATTGGCGGGAAAACAAATAATGAAATGCATCTCCGATTTTCTGCCCCAAATGCAACAAAAACGATCCATTTTAATTTTAAATGAACGCTATCAGGCAATTAAAAATAGATGGTTTACGAGATTCTAGAGCGAAAAAAGTTATTGGGAAAATAACATGTGCCAGCGTTAACGACTCCAAAAGCCGGTCTGCATCCGAAGAAATTAATCCGGTTAGGTTGGGAGGGCATTGTGTATTTCGAACTTCTTACTCAGAATTAGATTCAGGCAAGAACTGTCCTCAGTTGAACCGATTAAAGGTAGAAATCGATGAAAACGCCCAGAACGGTATGGTACCGTTTTCATATCAGACCTCGCGTCTTTTTGCTGATCCGCCAGAAATTCGGAGAGCTTGGGTGGCAGTGAAAAGTGATGAAACAAATTAGCATATATTTGGTTTGGTTTGGTTTGTTTTGTTTTACGGCATATCAACCTCAATGGGTTATTTAATGCCAACAACATTTTTAGGATAGATTCGTATGAATAGAATATGTATTCTTTGGTTTAGATTGGTTTGGTTTATTTTGTTTTACGGCATATCAACCTCAATGGGTTATTTAATGCCAACAGCATTTTTAGGATAGATTCGTATGAATAGAATATGTATTCTTTGGTTTAGATTGGTTTGGTTTGTTTTGTTTTACGGCATGTCAACCTCAATGGGTTATTTAATGCCGACAACATTTTTAGGATAGATTCGTATGAATAGAATATGTATTCTTTGGTTTAGATTGGTTTGGTTTATTTTGTTTTACGGCATATCAACCTCAATGGGTTATTTAATGCCGCCAACATTTTTTATTGCTGGTAATATTTGGTTTTGTCAAAATCTGTTTCTGGTAATATTTTTCTTTCAAATTTTTATTGCTGGTAATAATTATTTTCAAAAAAGTATTGCTGGTAATATTTAACTATTTGTCCATAGCTGAGAACCTAACAGGTGCTACGACCCTGGGTCAGGGTGAACCTGGGAACACCAGCAATTAAGAGGTGGGTCCACACTCCTCAAAACCTCTTGATCAGAGGCTTTGCTTCTGGATGTAGTTTATCGTCTTACTCAGGACGCGGATGTAGTTTAACGTCTTACCCAGGACGAAGCATATATTTGACTGAATCGATGGAAATGTGAAATATTGCCTTTGAAATTCAATTTGAATCGCTACCGACTTTTGTATCCTCCAATATTATTATTATTATTATTATTATTATTATTATTATTAGTAGTAGTAGTAGTAGTAATAGTATTAGTATTGGCACATAGTATTAGTATTAGATAGACTCTTTTTTATTTCATTTGATTTTTCAAGTCATTCTTTTTAAAATTTGAACATTAAGATACTATTCTCGTTTTATGAAGCAGTCAATCCAGGCTTCGTATAATTTATTTATTCCGGTTAAGAAAGTTATTTTGCGGCGGTTTAATTTATTCAATCTTTTGTAATTCGTAAAATGAAGAAAAGGATTTTTATTTCAGATTTGACATGTTGACTTGAAACTGTTGATACTGTTCATGCATATGTATGACCCAGAGACAGACTAACAGACAGTACTACGCGCGTGCGCACACGCACACACACGCACACGCGCGCACACACACACACGCACGCACGCACGCACGCACACACACACACACACACACAAAGATTTGGTTGAAAACCCACGAAATTTGTTTTTTATTTAATATTTAATTATTTTTTTTTTATTTTGGGGGTGGGAAATTGAATATAAATGATTCACTATTTTCTGATCATTTTCACCTTTATAAAACCATTTCTAAATGTTTTTGTGAGTTGATAGGGTTATATCTCAGATTTATTCCTGATACAGTAATTGTGGCACAAGGCGGAAAAAAAGCAGGGAGACTGATCAAGTTTGGTCATCACTAGCTATCTTATACCTAGCTAATCGAATTCACGACCCATTCATTCGTTACAATTACATTGATAGGTATCTGCCTATATTTCTGAGATGAGGTATTATGTACACTATTTACATTATTCGACTATTGCTCTCAAGGACACATGTCCTTAAGGACACATGCCACAGTAGATAAAGGTGTTGGTTAGATCTAGTGACAGGACCCAAAGAGTTGTGAGTTCAATATCTGGTTAAGGCAGTGGAGAACTTGGAGAGGGGAATTAACAGGAGATAACTGATAACTGACATCCGTTAGGCGTGACACATGGAACTAGAAGAATCTACCCCAGCGAATGAAATAAAGGCTTTAGTTCGACATTCTAACCACCTGAAGAAGGCTGGAGCGTACAACGGCCGAAACTTTGTCATAAATACGGCAACAAAGATGAGGAGAATAGTCCGAATAATTTAAATAGTGTACATTGATAGGATTATTTCTGCAGGCATATATTTTGCTTTTTTCGTGATTTTCGAACGTCAGTATCTTTGGGGGGGGGTTGCAAGTATCGCATCCCCACGTGTGAGCTTCGTGTCATACCTTTTTACGACATAATACTTGCAGGTACTCAGATAGTAAACGAAATTCATACGAAAGATTCTTGCTTCATCTAGTCTGCTTCTGGTGAGGACCCGTCACATGCTACCCGGCGGTGGTCCCAATCTTACAGAGCTGTCGCTTCTTTCGCTCTTGATTCTACGAGGGAATAATCGGCAGTAATAGATTTTACATCTGTCTATTTCGTCCATTTTGACTGCTTCTTTTTGCCACCGGTAATGTGAGGATTCTTTTTAAGGAGTCTCTCTATATTTTTAGCAAACCCCTATTTCTCCATCGGCCAAAGGCTACTTTAGAGAAACGTTTTTTTAAGACGATTATCTTTCATAAAGTACACACGTGTTAGCTATCAAACATGCATATATATATATATATATATATATATATATATATATATATATATATATATATATATATATATATATATATACCAGCTTAAAAGCTGCCTTATTGGACGGCATTTAAGCTAGCTCCTGCGGCCAGCTCTTGATTGGGTTTTCATCACAATAACTGGGGAGGAGTCGATGCAATAGGCAACAATAAACTACAGAAAAACTCAAAACTGATCGCTGCATTTAAGTATTGCATTCATATTTAAGCTTACTTTTTAAAATTTCAACGATAATTCTTCTGGTGCCACTTAATTTAAAGACAATTTGATGTACGTAGGTCCTTACTTTCCGTACAAACAAATATTTTCATTTCATGGGTGTCATAATTATTTCTAAGCTTCCGTACATAAAAAATCGCCGAAAACAATCGCAGTAATGAAAAATAGGGAATAAAAAATGTCAGGATTGCTCACGGTATGAAAATGGTATGATATGTTGGGCTACGTCCTTTAGGAGTAAAGTTGAAAAAGTGTGACACAGTGACCCACTGATATTCGCATTTATTATGTAGATATGCAGGGTATGACAGGTCTTTGAGTAGAAAATTTAGCGAGTCATAAATAGAAGACAACCTAACGTAATGTTATGCAGCTGGCACCAAAGTTCAATATTTTCATGTTTTTTCAAACGTATCAAGACCATAGATATGACAGCTTCCGATCAGAATAGACACGTTGCAATTGCAGCTTCTCGAAGATAGCAAGTAATGGTTCTGTACTTGCTCTCGACGGGATCCAGGAATGCCTGACGAATCATTTTCACGAACACATTTTATTCCTAACATGGAATTCTAGCTCCATTGGTTCAAATTCCATGAACAACTACAATTGGCCGAGGTGGCGGAGAATAACCAGAAATCAAACAAACCCTAAAGACTCTTTGAGAGCCACCATGATGAAGGAGAAGCTCCTGATCTCGGCATGATGCTTCTTACGATGACGTATCGAATTTATCCTCGAGACTGGTCGTAGCTTCCATTGATAATCTTTTTTCTCCTTTTATAAGTTGGACATGTATATATTTGTGGTCGGGAAATATACAAAGGCATTTCTGTCGAATATATTTTCTTTATATTATAATTGTTCTCAATTACTTAACACACACACACACACACACACACACACACACACACACACACACACACACACACTATATATATATATATATATATATATATATATATATATATATATATATATATATATATATATATATGATAAAATAGTTTTAAAGTATGCTATATTTATGGGTAAATATTCTCAATATCAGGGATAGAGCACACACACACACATATATACATATAGTATATATATATATATATATATATGCAATTTGCAGACTGTAATGTATCGTTGTAGCACAGCTCCTCAATGCGTCTAGAGGTCGGAAAACCTCAAGCCAGGATCGAAACCCGACCGATTTGGTGGCAGTCGGAGTTTCTACCCCTATGCCATCTATGCTATCTCTCTCTTTTTATATATATTAAAATATAGTTTTAAAGTATTTTATATTTATGGATAAATGTGCTCAATATCAGGGATAGAGCGTGTATATATATATATATATATATATATATATATATATATATATATATATATATATATATATATAATTATTTATTTGAATATTACAACATAAATATGTTATAATTATATCTGCTCTACTCTGTATTGAGCACTCTTTAAAGAATAGTAATTGTTGGTTATTGGAATTCACTCCGTATATACCAATCCTAAACTTGGATATATATATATATATATATATATATATATATATATATATATATATATATGAGGTCAACACCGAGTAGAGACAGTCTATTTCATGCTTGAAGGCAATCTTCCCGCCCTGTATGTTAAGTAGTTGCTCAATTTATGCTAATCAGTGGGTCATTATGGGTAACAAGGAGGTAAAATATTTCCGGTTTACTGTGTTATCCTAACGGTTATTTGATTGGCGGGAACGGTTAGATTTTAAATTTTCTCATGGCTTTTGGTATAACACACACACACACACACACACACACACACACACACACACACACACACACACACACACACACACACACACACACACACACATATATATATATATAGGATAAAATATAGTTTTAAGGCATCCTATATTTATGGGTTAAAGTGCTCAATATCAGGGACAGAGCGTATGTAAATATAAAAGTGGACATTGAAGTCAACACGTAGAGGCAACAGTCTGTTTCATGCTTAAACGCAATCGTCATGGCCTGACGATTGCGTTTAGCATGAAGCGTTCTGTTGCTTCTAGGTGTTGACTTCAACGAATAATTACATGGTAAAACAGGAAATATTCAGACTTTTTGAAATGGCGTTAGGTGAATTTTACGTTGATCGAAATCACATACTGCGTAGCTTGTATTTTCTTTGACTCTAGATTTAGTGGTATTTCCTTTGTCTAATCTCAATGTAGCACAAAGACAAGAAGTGGTGAAAAGTTCTCAGCCCGGACCCCTTCCCAAAATCTGACCAAACACCAGTATTTGGGAGGAATACACTATTTTCAGCATCTCCTCAGGTAACATTACGTTAGTTTGTTTTCCATTTATGACCTGCTAAAGTCTCTAGTCAAAGACCTGTTATGCCCTCCATATCTATATGATAAATTCAATTGTCAGTGTGTCACCGTGTCACACTTTTTCAACTTTACTCCTAAAGGACGTAGCCCAACATATACCATTTTCATACCGTGAGCAATCCTGAAATTTTGGATTATGAAATTTTATTTTCTGCTTATTTGATAAAGGATTCCCAAGTTTTTTTTAATTTTTTAATTTTTATTTTTGCTTGTTTGATAAAGGAGAAACAATATTCATAGGCGGAAGACCAGTACAAAAAATGGCATAAAAATGTTTGTTTCTTTTTTTATTCATTCGTAGCAGCCAGAGGAAATATCTGTCCATATTATGACATGTTTATTGGCTGATGCTGACAGCCTAACTTCAAATTACGATTGTTTCAAACCTAGAAATAAATGAGATTTATTTAATTCGTGATTTTTTTTATTATGAATTACAGAGTTAAGAACATAATAAGTATTAATTGGTAGTCATATTTACTAAGCTTAACTTAGCATGGCACAGGGACACAATACTAGAGCACTTGGTAAGAAGTTAACTCACGGTTTATACAAAAGGTTAGCGAAGCGAGGTTTAAAACATGAAACTCTCTCGCCTTAAATTAAATCTGAGGGGGTAAATATTAAAGTGAATGAACAGAGTACTATGACAGAACAGGTAAATGAATGTCAAACGGTCTCAAGTTCAATTGCAGGCAGCAGGTAGGATATATCTTTACAAAACAATTTATCCCGTGAAGAGACTTACATAATTATCTCACCTCGGTATTATATCATGTACTTGTAAAATCCTTGATAATCATGACACATAAAGAGTAATAGGCAAGATTTCAAATTGAACGAAACCAATTGCCATACATTCTAAAATCAGCAAAAAGAAAGTCTCTTACTTTGTAAAATAAGTGATACTCATGCTGTATAATTATCTAGTTGCTAGCGGTAGTAAAACGTTTGACATTTAATCGAATTATTATAGTTTTTCTTGACTGGTTTGATAACTGCATCAAAATCGATATGACATTGATAGAAGTTGGCTACCTTCACCTTGCAATAATGCATCTTAAAAAAGCATTACTTATTCAAATTCATTTCATAAGTATATATTACTTTCAATTTGAATTAAAAATTATCAAATAAACAGTTATTAACTTAATTTCCTGCGAATTTGAATAAGATTAAAGAAAATGGAACGATAAAAACACTTCGGTTAATGCAGAGAGAAAAACTATAAGAGATTCCGAAAAATTATGTTTAAACAAATATTTAGTTTTGAGTTCTGGTCATAACTTCCGGTTCGCCTGTCGCGTTCCGTGTTTTGTGCGCATGCGCTTCGTTTACTCGCCCTACTCACGTCATCATTCATATCTGTTGAGAGCAGTGATTCGCCTCTTGCAATTTATTTTTATTTTTCACCCTCAATATTTCATTTGTATTTTCCATTATCCTTATTACATTATTTCCTGCATAGTGACTTTAGTGGCGACAAGCTCCCTCCGGTGTTCCCTTGAGCACAAGCGGGCTTACCGCCAGTCATACATCACCAACATTATGACGCCATGACCATCAAGGCGGAAGTTATAACACTCTAATACCGCACTTGTACATTGGGGACGGACTGCAGTCATATTTGTGTACTTGTTCGTTTGTATTTATGTGTTGTTTGGTGTTTGTTAATTTCTTTCTCCCTGATTTCTCGTTTTCCATAAATATATCCAGCATAAACGCATAGGAGATAAAGGCAAAGGAGAGAAAAGGAGGAGGAAATGAGGCAAAGGAAAGAGAGAGGAGGAGAAGGAAATGAGGTAAAGGAAAGAGAGAGGAGGAAATAAGGAGACGGAAGGAGGAGGAAATGAGGCAAAAGAAAGAGAGAAAAGAGGAGGGAATGAGGTAAAGGAAAGAGAGAGGGGGAAACAAGGAAAGGGGAAGGAGGAGGAAATTAGATAAAGGAAAGAGAGAGAGGAGGACTAAATAAGGAAGGGAAAGAGAGACAGGATGAATAAATGAGGCAAAGGAAAGAGAGGGGAGGAGCAAATAAGGAAAGGCAAGAGAGAGAGAGGAGAAGAAGGAAATGAGGCAAAAGAAAGAGAGAAGAGAGGAGGGAATGAGGTAAAGGAAAGAGAGAGAGGAGGAAATAAGGAGAGGAGAGGAGGAGGAAATTAGACAAAGGAAAGAGAGAGGAGGACTAAATAAGGAAGGGAAAGAGAGACAGGAGGAATAAATGAGGTAAAAGGAAAGAGAGGGGAGGAGCAAATAAGGAAAGGCAAGAGAGAGAGGAGGAGGAGGAAATGAGGCAAAGGAAAGAGAAAAGAGGCGGAAGCGAGTCAAAGGAAAGAGTGAGGAGGAGGAAATGAGGCAAAGGAAAGAGTGAGGAGGCGGAAGCGAGTCAAAGGAAAGAGTGAGGAGGAGGAAATGAGGTAAAGGAAAGAGTGAGTAGGAGGAATTGCAGCAAAGGAAAGAGAACATGAGGTAAAGGACAGAGGAGAAAATAAGAAAAAGAAAAGTAGCGAAGAAATAAAAAAGAAAGGACGAAAGAAAAAAAGCATGGTATAATAATTGAGAAGATATATATATATATATATATATATATATATATATATATATATATATATATTGTGTACTTAGGCAGCAATCCTTCATTTATACATGTTTCATTAAAGACGACAGACAAAATGCTATCTAAGCTTTTTATTTAATTTTTGTTGTCTTCGAACAAGTATTTCCTTTTCTGGACACAGAGTTGTGTAGAAACTGTTCAAATGTTTTGTAATTCTGAACGCTTTCGGCTATACATTTAGCCATTATCAAGGATGATTTCATTTTTACTTTTTAACCGGATGCATGGGTCGTGTGTATGTTTCTAGAGTTATACAGATGTTTTATTTTCCAAACACAGTCAGCGCATTGTGGCCGTGTTCCTAGTTAATATTATTGAGTGTTGGCTTTTTTTTTTCAGATTCTACACATTCTGTATCCCGAAAAGAAAACACTTGTTCAAACAAAAGAGAAATTAAATAAAAAGCTCAATCGTAGCAATTTGCCTGTCGTCTTTAATGAAATTAAAGCTTAAATTGTAGTTCCTTGTCTGTCGTCTTTAATGATATATATATATATATATATATATATATATATATATATATATATATATATATATATATATATATATATATATATATAAAATGAAGAGGTTATAGTGGTTCCAACGAGAGAAAATGTGTATATTAAAAAGAAGAGAGGTACCGCAAACGTTTTTGGTTGTAATGTGGATTTTTAAAAAAATATTATGTTTTATTTTCCATAATCTTTCTACACGTGTTTCAGGTCTCGCGACCGTCTTCAGGTAAAGGGTGGAGATTTCCACATATTATTAGAAATAATTAATTTTTTCTCCTTTATGTTTTTCGATGTTAAATATTCTCGATATGAGACATTCTCTATTTTTGTGTTAGTAATCCGAATATATATATAAATTCCCAAGAGGATAGAATCCAGGTAGAACTCAATGTCCAGGACAGAGTAAGAATATAATATAAAAGGCTCAATCACGATCCAATTCATCAGACCTAAAAATTCAAATTTTCCGATTTCTTTTTGAATTTGTAGGTCTGATGAATTGGATCGTGATTACGATCAATGTAATAAATTATAACCATGGAATATTAGTGTTTGAGCTTATATATATATATATATATATATATATATATATATATATATATATATATATATATATATATTGTCATTCGCAGACAGTACTGTTTCGCTGTATCACAGCTCCTCAGTGCGACTAGACATCCGAATACTTCAAACCAGGATCGAAACTCGACCGATTTGGTCAGAGCTTCTACCACTGAGCTACCTTCATTCAGTAAAGTGAAACAACTAAATCTAGCGTACTGTTTTTTACGAATGTAAACAAATGGCAATCAGTCGGAGTGCTCTATTCATCTTACTGAAGAGCTTTGCATTAACGCATGTGGCTGTTTTTTATAGCATTAACTTATCACTCAACAGTGCTCAATTGAAATATATTTACAAGAGCTATATATATATATATATATATATATATATATATATATATATATATATATATATAAGCAAGTGTATGCGTGTGAAAATAATGTTAAGGAAGAATTGAAAGAAAAGCCAACATTGTGGAAGAAAGAGAGGAAAATAAAAATATAGTCGAATGAAAAGATAAAACTCTGATAGAAAATATTTGGAAATAAGATGTTCTAAGCCTAAGGTAGTAAGAAAAGAATCGATAGATGAGTAGACTGATGTATATAAGCACCGATTTATTTTGTGGCAGAGAGTGGGGAGAGATGAAAGAAAGCGAGTAAAAGCTGAGCGGAAGAAGAAAAATAATGGCTGGGAATCCTAAAATAGAAGAGAAAAATGAAAACATGGTAAAAGTTAATGCGAAAAAATAGACACACGGACATATTGTATAGATAAAGAAATAAAAATATCAAGAAAACGGAAAGTAGGAAAGAGAAAATTATGAAAAAAGGGAAAAAGAAGAAAAAACTAAGAAGGAGAAAGAAAAGAAAAAAGAAACAGAAGGAAAAAGAAGGAAAGAAAAATACGAGAAAACTAAGAAAAAGACAAAAGAAAAAAAAAGTGGGAAAAATAAGATAAAGAAAGAAAAAAGAAAGTGAGGAAATTAAAAAAAAAGGAAGAAATAAAAAAGAAAGCGAAAAAATTAAGAAAAAGAAAGAAGGGAGAAAGAAAGTGAGAAAAAATAAAAAGGAAGAAATGAAAGAGAGAGCGAGAAAATTAAAAAAAAGAAAGAAAAAGCAAAGTGAGCGAACTAAGAAAAAGAAAGAAGAAAAAACTAAAAGAAAGAAAGTAAAAAGAAAGAAGGAAAGAAAGTAAAAAGAAAGAAAGTAAAAAGAAAGAAAGCGTGAAAATTAAGAAAAAGAAATAAATAAAAAAGAAAGCGAGAAAATAAAGAAAAATAAAGAAAGAAAAAAGAAAGTGAGAAAACTAACAAAAATAGATAAAAAATAAAATAAAATTAAGAAAAAGAAAGAAATGAAAAAAAAGAAAAAGTGAAGAAACTAAGAGAAAGAAAGAAAGAAAAAAGAAAGTGAGAAAAATAAGAAAAAGAAAGAAAGAAAAAATATTTAAGAAAAAGTAAGAAAGAAAAATGAAATCGATAAAATTAAGAAAAAGAAAGAAAAAAGAAAGTGAGAAAGATAAGAAAATAGAAAGAAAGAAAAAGGAAAGCGATAAAATTAAAAAAAGAAAGAGAAAGAGAAAAAATTAAGAAAAAGATAGAAAGAAAAAAGTAAAAATATTAAGAAAAAGAAATAAATAAAGAAGGTGAGAAAATTAAGAAAAAAGAAAGATAAAAGAAAGAGAGAAAACGAAGAAAAAGAAAGAACGAAAGAACGAAAGAACGAACGCAAGAAATAAAAGGTATAAATTGATGAAATATGATAAATGAAGCATATTTCAGCGGCGAAGCTTTGGGATAAAAGAGATGAAGAGAAAGACGAACTGATATTGGAAATTATTGATTAAAAGAAGAGGTAGAAAAAATTAAGATCGATAAATAGTTGATGTCAATCAGGAAAGAATAATTGTATTTAAGAATCGGTATGAGAAGAAAGGTTTTTAAAATTATCATATCGAAAAAGCAAAAAAACAAACTTGTAGAAAGGGGTGCCAGCAGTCCATTGCTGAACCCTTCTTTCGGCCATTCTGTCCGACTCATTGACTTATTCGACACTTAACTTTGCTGGCACGACTTCCGTTGTCAGTTTTCGACTGACGGCCGGAATTTCTAATGTTGCATTATGAGAAATAACCCGAAACAACTTACCGACATCTTTGTAGTAATATTCATAATATAATTATTTACAACTTTTCAAAAATTTATTGTTTTCTGATATTATTGGAAGATATCAAATGGTTTCTTTTCATTTTTATTTTCTTCGGTAGAAGGGGAAAAATTCAGGTCCGAATCTAAATTGTGGATCCAGGGAGTCCGGAGCCCTCTCTACTCGAGTAAAACTAGCGGCCCACCTAGCATTTGTGCCACTCGGGGCGGTCATAGAATTTGCCATCCATTCCAAAACTAGAAAAAACCTTTACAAAATATAAACGATTTTCATTTGATTGCGGACAAAAATAATAAAAATAACAAAAAACAACAAAATATGATAAAAAAAAACATATTTAATAATAATTAGAAATAAATAATGCCCTCCTATAGGTATTGACCAGGATCGAAGTTGCTTAACTTCAGTGATCTTGTGAGAACTAGTGCTTCAGCGTGATATGGCGGTAAGCCATAATAAAAATGAAACTGTTATATAATCCATTACACAACTCTTATTCACTGGGTCGAAACCTATAGACTTCTTTAAGATATCTCGCTAGGATTTGAATTGAGGGTGGTCCTTCTAGACTGATTTCTAAATACTGCTAGAGAGCCCACTTTTCACTCCTATTTAACCCATAGCAGGGGGTAGGAGATTGGAATTTGTGCGTAAGTGAATGTAATGGAATTAGAAATAAGGTTTTTTTAATAAATCAATTTTAGGATTTTTAGGATAAAATATTACTGCATTAACAATATAGTCAGTATGAAAAAGAAATCCCCGAACAGTCAATGATTCATAGTGTAAATCTCAAAGTAAATGTGTTGTTTAACCACGAAATGAATTCAGGTAAAAAAATGAAACAAGTAGAATGAGAGGAAAATGGTATAACTATTTTTTATGTTAGTTGGTTATGTGAATTCGTTATGTGAATTCGTTGTATGAATTCACCAAAATGCGCACACCAAATTTACTCCCCACTGCACTCTAGGTCTGCCAGTGGGTAAAACAATTTTCAATGTTAAAAAATATCTGCATTAAGAAGTGTTTATGAATAAAACCCCAAATGCTTTCATATAATCATAAATTCATCTTAGAAACAAACGTTTATTTTGTTTTTCATGTCATACTAACGTTAAAAAAATTAATTGTAATAAAAACTGAAAAAAAACTTTAATTGTAGTAAAAAATGATAACATATTTTGCTAAGACATTACTAATATATTTTCACATCTTAATCTTTAAATATATATTTTTAACATCTGTCTATATTTCTGAGATGAGGTATCGTAGCTATTTACACTTGGACTGTTGTTCTCATCTTTATTGTCATATACACGACGTTTTGGCCGCTGTACGCCCCAGCATTCTTCAAGTGGAATTTTGAACCAAAGCCCTTATATAGTCCACGTACGAGATTGTTCTAGTTCCACGTGCCATGCCTTTTCTGGATATCCCAGTTTCAGTTAATTCCCTTTATTAACTCAACTCTGCAAGTTTTTGTTCATCTCTGTTGTGGCCAGGTATTGAACTCACAATTCTTTGGGTCAAGTCACTGGTTAGTTCAACCAATGTTTTTATCCAGTGGGCCATGTGTCGCCAAGAACCTGGCTACAGCAGAGGTGAACAAAAAAACTTGCAGAATTGAATTACTAAAGGGAAATAACTGAAACTGGGATATCCAGAAAAGGCATGGCACGTGGAACTAGAACAATCTACCCCAGTGGACTAAATAAAGAGTTCGGTTCGAAATTCCAACATATCACCTGAAGAAAAGCCGGAGCGTACAACGGCCGAAACGTCGTGAATATAACAATAAAGATTAGGACAACCGTCCGAACAATGTAATTAGTGTAAATATATTTATTTATTTATTATATATGTAGTTAATCTGGGGGTCAGTTTCTTATATAATAACAGCAAATTTATGTCGTCACTTTATGTTTTGTAAAATCATATAATAATATATATATATCATTAAAAATAATAGTATATTTTAGTAACTCCTCAGTAATATTAAAAGGATGATCTAAAAATGACCTACAGTGTCTTTTTAACTGGGGCAAGGAATTGCTTGTTAATTTTAACGTCTCCAAAACGAAACTTGTCTCTGAAAGACCCCTTTCTGCCTCCCATCAGCATGCCTGATACTAACCTCCATCAGAGTGACTCGTCTCGCCTTCTCGAGTTTAAATATACGGCTGACATGAAGTGGAAAGATAATACTGAAATAATTGTTTGGTCTGTTATTAAGAAAATTTATTCACTGTATCGTGCAAGACAATTTTTCTTTTTTGAATCTATTTCACATATGAGTTTACCATTCGTCCGTGCTTTGAATATTTCTTCCACATATGGTGTGGTAGGGCAGGTTGATTTTTCTGTTTTTTTTTTAAGAAAAATCAGTATTGCACTCGATGCAAAAGCTGGAGTTTGGGGTGATAAGTACTGACGTCAAAAATGATATTTATAGCCTTTACCAATTTCTGAGAATTTAGGTTTAAAGATTGTCTGAAATAATGCACAGGAATACCTAATTTCCGTAGGTTTTTGCTTACAAACTGACGTTTTTACTATTTCAAGAATAAATGCAAATAAAGTTGATATTTTTGTGGTAGATAAATTTAATGGAAAATATATTCAAACCAGAATTCTAATTATGAATCAAAAGCAAAATATTCAATTCTTACTGAATTCGATAAGTGAAAAACTGTAAAAATTATAAATGATTAAAAAAGAGGCTAATCAATAAATAATATCTTACACCATTTGTTAGGTTAAAGTTAATTTAATTAAAAAAGTATATAATACCATAATACTGCTGGGATGAAATTATAAGCCAAAATGTTTTTAATTTAAATTGTTTATTGAAAATCGCACTAAAACTACTATACAGTATAATATATTACATCATAATATAGTTAAATTATTCAGTATAATTTCACTTTGAAGTAAATGAAAGTTTTATTTAATGGCACAGTGATTTAGTAATAATGTGCTTCTGCCTTGCTTCTTGTCCATATACAATTTGTAAAGCTTCACTAGTTAATTTAACTGCTCTTTCCACACCTTGCGAATGTGAAGGTAAATTTGGCAAATCCAGAACTTCTTTTGCAGTTAATTATCTGAAAACCTTCTGCAAGCACAGGCTCAACAACCACATTTGATAAGAGGTTAATCAAATTTGACCAGTGTGTTGCTTCATAGTTGAATGTAATTTTTTAATTTCTTCTCTGGTTTTCTCGCTATTTCTGAGACCAAAATATTTTTGTGCTGTAAATTCTTTAATACAACTTTCTGTATTTCAGTCAACTGTTGCTTTATTTTCTGAATCATGTTGAAGATATACAGTTGTTGGTTATGGAATTTATTATTATTTTTAATTTAAAACTAACTGCATATATTTCAATTATAAATTTTATAAGGCTATGTAATTTATTATAGAGTTCTGGTGGATAGGCACCTCTTATCCATAAACTCACTGGATAAAGTTAGCCATCTTGCTTGATTTAGAGACCCAATTTTACAGGTATCAATTCTCGGATTCAATTTCTCTCGAGAAATTCTTGCTGCCTATTCTACGAACAGTCTTTAGTCACAACTTAAATATTCCATTGCCCCTGTAGTAAGCTAGAAGCTATCTTGAGGACTATTGACTGTGTTAAATTCTAACTGAAACAATTCCTGGCAATCATATCCGCAACGTTTACCCAGAGGACCAGTAAAAGTAAAAGGGCTTGCAGTTTCATTGATGTACTTAAAACAGCTTAAATTGAAAGTTTATTTTGATGAATTGAACAGTCAATGGTGTACAACATTCTTTTAATTTTTTTTCTTCTGTTGAATTCTTTTAAAACAACACCAATATCTTCTGCTAGAAAAACACTTAGGGATAATTCTGTGGGTGAGATACCTATTTTCCGTGTCCATTTCTGGTGAAAGTCAAATAGTTCTCTGGTTTTCTGATTTTCTTAATTCTTTTTCGCCGTTTTCCAATGTAATCTCTTTGTATAGCAAATCTGCAATTAGCACCTAGGCAGATGATATTTTCATGGTTCTAATGGATGGTTTACTGTAGCTTATTCCCTGTCTATTTTTGACTGGTCAATGATGAGGTCTTTTAAGTCTTTAAGACTTAGACGAAGAAAGCCCATATCTTGTGGGTCTAATAAAAAGGCATTATGCCCCAAGGTCGGAAGATACATCACCCTTAATAAGTTCTATGCCATATCTAGAGACTGTAAGTTCCCCTAGACTGTCTCCCTGGCTAAAAACTGTCATCGGCTTTCTTCACTGAAAGACACTGGTGGAAAAATATCCGATGTAGAGGTAAAAAATGTAGAATCCTGTTGTTGCCATCTTTTAATCTTGTTATATTGTCAAAATATGAGACAGGCGTCTCTACTTCAGCTGCATAAAATATTTTTGACAGCATCTTTGTCAAAAGTTTCAAGTTAGAAAATGCCTTTTGGTCCGGTTTTCTCTCTCTGAGATTTTAAATATTCCCTTTCTTCATTGGGAAACTGAAATTTCAAAATATGTACATATGTTTAAAAACCGATCTCGCATACATGATAAATATGAAGGAAAATATCAGAATATTATTTACCAGAGAAAGGAAGATTATCAGAAGTAAATTTATATTTTTCACTTAATTTAAATTTTGAAAATCAAGACATGAAGTCGTTTAAATTAAACTAAGAAAACGGAAAACAAGCATAGAATTAACACGAACTTCTTTTGAGTAGGAAAAGTGCTAACATTACCCTATTTTAATAAAATTTCAAACAAGAAAAATATAATTAAACAATTACTTACCTAAATGGGAATATAGTTTCTTGCACGGAAATAAACAAATTCAACTTTTTAAATAAACGACAGTCACTTCGAAAATACTAAATTATGTAAAT
The DNA here is from genome assembly GCA_964036315.1 of Acanthosepion esculentum. Lineage (NCBI taxonomy): Eukaryota > Metazoa > Mollusca > Cephalopoda > Sepiida > Sepiidae > Acanthosepion > Acanthosepion esculentum. Next base: position 6,132,986 of record OZ038480.1, on the reverse strand, counting down.
TAAACGTTTACTTTATTTTCCAAATAATTAACTTTGTTGTATAAAAGTACGAAAGAACTAATTAATTTTACAGTAACAAATTTCGATTATAGCCATCGAAAGAAAGTTCTGGTACAAAATTAATAAGCGAAATAGATTTATTTTACTGGTGTTGCTTTTAAAATAAAGAAATTCATTTTATGAGGTTTTATGGTGTATGTGTTTGTTTTGAAAATTAGTCTAATTTTTTTCCACTGAAAAAAGAAGAAAACCCAAATTCCATATGAGAAATAAAAAAAGAAAAAAAGAAACGATTTTCATCGCTGGTCACAACCAAAATACATTATTGTATTTAATCTCTATTTTGCCTTTATAAAGTGAATATTTTTATATTATTCATAATTGTGATTTATTTTTGTTAGATTTATTGAGGACGAGTAAATGTTGCAATTGGAAAACATTTTATTAAATGGAATTGACACATTTGTTTTCCATAAGTGTATGGAAGTTTTTGACAACGTTAAATCTTTCACTGATCACCGAAATGAAATCTTAACGCTTCAATTTGGAACTTAAACTTTAAAATCATTTCCTCAAAAAAACCGTAACGATGTTGCAAAAGTATTTCGTGTTATTATTTATTATGTCAAACCCAAACATTCAAACAGAGTGCAATACCCTGCTTCCACAATCGGCCTGTCGCAATGATCCGATGCTCCTGTTGTGTATTTAGGGATTCTTGATAAAATCCAAAGAATCAGCAATATTATTAATCCTAACCTGGTATCTCGGTTTCAATCACAAAGCTATGATCGCTCATGTCTTGAAAGATATATGGGCAGAGCGGATAAAAGATTAACTATTGATTAGCTGATATAAGGCTATCAGTGGGACAATGGTTAACAACTTATGCACTGTCATGAAGTGTGTAAATTACTCTTTTGAGTAGTTTTTTTGTAACACATCTATTTATCATGTCTCAGTTGCGTCTCTGTCTTTGGACAGAGTGCATTCAGGGGAGACTCCGTCAAAGGACATAGTCGCAACTGAGAAAAATTATACTGAGAGGTGCCCAGTCCTCTCATAGTACCAGAGAGTGGGATCGGTGCTCGTACCGAGGCCAGCGCAACCAACGGTTGCGGACAATTTTTATGCCTTGCCCAGGTGTCCCCCACCTTAAAAACTGACCTTGTGTCACAACTCGTCTTAGTGGGGAGACAAAGTAAATACGTAGTCTTGTCATGCAGCAATGGTTAACAAGTTATACTTGTCATGGATCAATGGTCAACAAGTTAGTCTTGTCATGGAGCAATAGTTAGCAAGTTATTCTTGTCATGGAACGATGGTTAACAAGTTAGTCTTGCCATGGAACAATAGTTAGCAAGTTATTCTTGCCATGGAGCAATGGTTAGCAAGTTAGTCTTGCCATGGAACAATAGTTAGCAAGTTAGTCTTGCCATGGAGCAATGGTTAGCAAGTCAGTCTTGCCATGGAGCAATGGTTAGCAAGTTAACCTCGGAAACCATTTTCACGCTGATCAATTCGATTCTCTGTTAAGCTTAGACAATACCAATGGCGTTTCTCGATAGAGCAATGGTTAACAATTGTGCCGATCACCTAAATGAAAAAAAATATCAATATTGATTTTTTTATCGGGTCTAATTACCATCCGACATACTTTTAATATTATATATATATATATATATATATATATATATATATATATATATATATATATATATATATATATATATATTAAAACATACAGATAACGAATGTTTATTATGTTTGATCATGGGCTATTCTAAGCTTCGTATAGTTGCTTTAATTTCAGGAGAAAATAAAGACAAAACCCGTCCAACATTCGAATATTTTTTATTATGCTGTTTCTCGATCTAAACTTTCGGCTCACATGAGCCATCTTCAGAGAGATATTCACCATCAAAGATGATATTCTGTTATATTTACATGTGAGCCGAAAGCTTAATTCGAGGAACAGCATAATAAAAATATCCAAATGTTGGACAGTTTTTGTCTTTCTTTTCTTTTCTTTTGTCTGCCTTTTCTGTGACAACAGATGGGTACCATTGTAGGCTGCTATTGAAATGATTGTTGGCTCATGACGTGTCCATACCATTTCAACTTTTTCTTCATGACGGTACATAGGAGAGGGTCTATCAGCGAGCCCGTTTCTTGCTTGAGTGTTTCTTACACAGCGCATGCAGAAAAAATTGTTTATTATCTTCCACAGTTCGTTTCATTAGTTACCGCCTAGTAGATTTTAATAATTCCGCTTACTACATTTAGGGGGTCGACTAGGCTTAGAGAAATTGTCTATGCATTTCGAGTAGCTGTGAAAATTGTCGCCCAGTGTCAGTTAGCTTTAGGCTGCCATTGGAATTTTATTTTTTTTTAATATTTATCCTTAACGATGATTTGGAAACCGTGACAAAAAGATGCGTGACATAAACATTACCCTTCCCTGAGATATGCTTACTTGTTACATCACAGACTAGTTATTCCGAAAATAAGCTTACAGCAGCCCTTCCCAATATGTTTAATTTCCCGCCCCTTCAGGACGGAGGTATCATGGCTGTCTACAGATTAAGTTTCTTCAGTATCTGTGAATGGTCATGGCTTCTTGGGAAAGTAAAGATAGTGGAATGGTTTCCCGTTGCCTTCTGTACGGGTTTTTAATTCAGACCTGTTTTTTTCTCCGAGATTTGCTCCAAGGCTAGATATACTAATCTACTATGCTCTTTGAAGAAGATGAGAAGAAATGGATTAATGCTTTCTTAAGGGCATCGGCACGAAAGGGTTTGAACTCGGTTCGTCGATTCCATGTCGAATTTTATCGTGCTGGTAACTGATACGCTACCCGCATATCACGGTACTCTACCGTTGCAATATGACAAGACATTTTGTAAAAATATAATTGGAAAAATTCTATTGGAATTTATCTCGTAAATATAGGAACGGTTTGGAAAACAAAATATCCAAATTCATTTTATTGATTTTGAATTTTGCTGATAATGAATTTGATTGATAATGCATTTTGCTGAAATTTTCATAGGTGAATTTTGCTGATAACGAATTTTTACTGAAAACATATTTTGCTGATACTGAACTTTGCTGATAATGAATTTTATTGATAATGACTTTGCCGATAATGAATTTATTGATAATGAATTTTGCTGATAATGAATTCCCAAATAAAATGACTTATTTTTCTTTTCTATTCTTTTAAACTTCTCTAAAAAAATTCTTGGCACCGAGTTTAATTTCCCCCCCCCCCTCTACATTATCATAAATTTAATTTATTTCGGGAGCTTCCAGTTCTTATAAATCTTACCACTGTAGTGCAACGGATATCGGCGCAAAATGTGAAATCGGCGAGTCGAGTTCAAATTCCGGGCGAAACTGTTGCATTCACTTTCACTTATGCTCTTCGAAAAGGCATGAACCTATCTCTTAATGTAACCCACAGCTATGGGTTAAATAACAGAGTAGACTGAGCTTTGAACGGACGCCTGTCTAAGAGAAGAAAAACTCAACATTATATTTCCCAAGAATGCATAGCTATTAACAAATAATAATGAAATGGAATCTGTGCAGAATCGTGATCGCCTCCGTTCTAAAGAGACAGGGTATTTGAAAAAAATGTAATTAAAATTCGAACGGCAGTATCCCTAAATTCAGCAAGAATATTGAGGAGGGTGCTAGATTTTATAGAATTTACTGTCCTTTGGTATCCAACGAATGGCGCTTCCTTTATGGCATTTCTGGATGAGGGTGATCACGGTTCTGTACATCATCCTGTCTCTTCTGTCACAGTCTTTTCATTCTGCTTGCCTTTGTGATTTTTCTTCTTCTATACATTTGCTCAAGCTTGTCATCGGTGGGAAAATTCAACAAGCATAAATGTATAGTGAAGAAAACAAGAGACAAAAAGAACACAAGACATGAAGCAACTTGTTTTCTGGTGAATAAAACACACATCAAGAAACTTCGCATCACGTAAGAACGTGTATTTCGAGATCAGATATCAATTGTAGGTATTAGAACGTGTCCCAAAGTCACTAATTTGACCTTCATTTGACGAAAAGCCAACATCTCCAATTAAGAGGGGAACAGACATTTTTAACTTCACTTTTATTTACGCTTGTTATTTAGGCAAACGTATTACAAAGGGAGATAAGAACGAAATAGCTTTAAAGTGGGATCGTTCATGCGTTAATGTTGACACAAAAGCGTCTCACAGATAAATTAGTAATACTTAAAGTGGGATATTAAAGGAAAATGAGAAAAATGCAGGGCTCTGTTAACTATCAGGGCTAAGCTACGAATCAGTGACACTAGATTAAACATTAAGATTTATCACTAAATTAGCAGATTCTATAGAATTATCTTTATGGTGTTTCCTTTTATATCAAAGGAGTTTTTAACCCATGCCGACAAAAAATAGCGGAGATATTTATTTTTTAATTGAATTATTTACATTGTTCGGACTATCGTCCTCATTTTTGTTGCCATATTTATCACAACATTTCGGCCTTCTTCAGGTGGTTGGGATGTCGAACTAAACCCTTTATTTCGCTCGCTGTCGTAGACTGTTCTAGTTCCACGTGCCATGTCTAATGGATGTTAGTTAATTTCCCTCTCCAAGTTCTCCACCATAACCAGGTATTGAACTCAACTCTTTGGGTCCTGTCGTTGGATCTAACTAACGCCTTTATCCACTGTGCCATGTGTCCTTGAGGACATCTGTATATGAATTTCTGAGATTTATAAACCTAATGTCTTCAGCAGCCATTTTTACCAGTGCTCATATTGCAATTTTTGCTGTTATCATTGCATTCTTTTTTTTACCAGAGCTCATATTGCAATTTTCTTTGATATTATCGCTTTTCTCTGGCACTCCTTATTACTGGTTCCCATATTGTATTTATTTCTATGCTTGGCTGGCTCAAGAGATTTTTGTGGCCTAGCATATGTGCTGATTCCTTAAGTTTACGAATTTTCCAATGGTGTTCCTTGTCTATGATCTCAACCTAATCCCACAGAGGGCGGTGATCTCCCTTTTCTCTTCATATGTGGTCAGCCACGCCTGATTTTTCCACATCCCCTCGTGTTACAGCTTTCTGGTGTTCTTGAACCCTTACCTTGTGAAACGTTGTGATAAATAATTGTAAATAGTATATATAATACCTCATTTCAGAAATATAGACAGATATTGAATTGTACTTTCAAAACTTAATGTTACTCGTACATTTTATTGTTTATATTCAATATTTTCTAATATTGAACTGAACAATTACCATTCTGTTCACCATTGAATAATTAGAATCTTTATGCCAGAAAATGGATAAATTCCTACGTTGCTATATAAAGATGGGCATTTCCCCAATTTCTATGTATTACACTCTATTTTAAACAAGTTTAAGATTTAATTTAAATATATTTAAAACATTATATAGATATTTGTTTTTTAATCTGTCAACACACCCAAATATAGATATCGGTAGAGACAGTGTAGACACAAGAAACGGATTTGCGTGGTAACTGTGAGAGGCGTGAGCCTGACAGTCACCATGCATTGTTGATTCCTATGCCCACACTATCTATATCCACAAACGCACTCCAATATTGAGCACTCTTCCCCTATAAATACAGTAAATTTTAAATTATATATATATATATATATATATATATATATATATATATATATATATATATATATAGATAGATAGAGAGAGAGAGAGATAGAGAGATAGATAGATAGATAGATAGATAGATAGATGCGAGACATATCATATCATATCGTAGTCACACGTCTCCCCATCTGAATTTAACTTTTGAAAAACATATACCTGTGAAACTGGTAAAGTTACTCTAAATAAATATTCTTAAAGCTTCAGTTGCATTTTCAACTTCTTTTTCACACACACACACACACACACGCAGACGTTAAGTAAGCAAAAGGTTTGGCAAACTTAGACATTCGTGCCTGCCCCCCCGCAAAAAAAAATGATGTGTCAAAAGGACGTTTTTTCCATTGACACCGCTATTACTTGAACTATCGTCACTCCTCGGCAATGCTTTTTTTATCTTAAAAAGCGAGCGTCGTTAATGCCAGTGACCTTTCTTTACGGGCTGTATCTTCGAGTAAATCGTTTTTTCTCGAAAGCCTTTTGGGTCCATTTTTGAGCCTTACAGTCAGTAAGGTTTATTTCACAATGACCAAATGTTTCATATATACTATTTCTGCTACTCTCGTTCAAAATTTGAATTAAAAAAGCTGACAAGTTCTTACAATCCACTTTTGGCCCGCAATATTTCTGCTGGAGATGTACTCTTTTATTATTTATATCTACCGACATAGGTCTTATATATTAGCCAACATAGAGGTTATTGCTTAATAGAGATAAATACTTGTACTAAACGTACCAAATAACAGAAACCACATCACTTGAGGACATTCAACAGTAGCAAGAGCTAAAATGAGAAACATGTAACTCGAAGAGAAAATAATGACAAAATATTGACATGAGCACCTCGAGGCGGTGTAATGGGTAGCAAGCTTGTCTTGCTAGATCAATTACGAGTGAGTAGTGAGTTCGATCCTCACTGGGTAGCCCCCTACTTTCGGCCTTGCTTAGAAAATCACTACTCAAAATGTTGACATTCCATACTACTTCGAACAAAAGTTTAGGAATGAAGGTGCTCCCCCCATCAACACTGGAAAGAAAGATAGAAGTTACTGGACCTATTTTCCTGAAAAAAGAATTTTAATTGAATTTTAATTGAAAGATTTCATCAATTTCAACAGAAAGTGTTATCAGCTGTTCGGTCAATGAATGCCAAATGTCTCCTTATAAGAGAACGGTTAATATTACGATTAAAGATGAGGAGAACAGATATTGCACTACACTAGCAGGATGTGACACAAGGTCAGATTAATTTGGGGAGCCCGATCGCGTACACCATGGTCAGGTTCCCAAAATCCCAGCCCCCGCAACCGTCGATTGAGCTGGCATCGATATTAGCACCGATCATCCCTTTAGTGCAATCAAAGGAGGCACTACCGCGGGTAGCTGTTCCCTTAGACCGAGTATCTCCCAATAATATCTTCAGTAGAGAATTTCCGAAGACATAGAGACGATTCATAGATAAAAAATCAGATACTACACTTTGATCCAATCCCTCTGGTCAGGGTGTGAAGAAAACGTATCTCGATTGGCACTGACTATTCGGTTAATGAATGTCACCATTGCTAATTGTCATATTCAGTTTTTATATCAATTCAAAGAAATTTGTTTTGTTATAAATTTCTATTTGCATTATTATGATTGTTGCGCTCATCTTTATTGCATATTCATGACGTCTCGACCGTTGTACGCTTCAGTCTTCTTCAGGTGATTGGAATTTCAAACATAAACCTATTATTTCGTCCACCGGGGGGTAGATTGTTCTAGTTCCACATGGCATGCCTCTTCCGGATGTCTCAGTTCTCTCCCTTTAACTCAACCCTCCAAGTTTTTGTTCACCACTGCAGTAGCCAGGTATTGAACTCACAACTCTTTGGGTCATGTCACTGGATCCAACCAACATTTTTATCACTTGAGTAAATAATGTAAATAATTACAATACCTTGTCTCAGAAATATAGACAGTTATTAATTTCTATTCTGTTTTTTGGTGTGTGTGTGTGTGTGTGTGTGTGTGTGTGTGTGTGTGTGTGTGTGTGTGTGTGTGTGTGTGTGATCTTTATAAATAAGTGATTATTTTGTTGATGGCTTTTATAATTAAATTTCTTCGTTAAAGCTATTTTCGTCTCCGAAATTAATATTTAGTTCATAGCTTGAGAACAAATGAAACTAAAACAATGTATAAAAGAAAGAAGGCACTGCCGATATTTTCACTGGATATTTCGTCGTTGGGATTCTAAAAATAGGTGTAAATTTTTATATGCTTTTTTTTGTTGCATGTTTTTCCAATTTTCGAAATGAACACACTGATCACTGTAACAACAACATACGCTCATTTAAAATAAAATAATCCGATTATGCGGATGTGATACATTATCGCTCACTTTCTTTTCGTTTTTCACATTCCAATTTTGTTTAGATTGTAACGCAAGGGAATTATGGGTAATAAAGAATGTAGCGCTCGTTTTTAAACAGGTCACACTAACTTCGTGTGTTATTTTATGGCTATGGAAACATTAATTCAGTCCCGACTTAAATGTGCAAACATTATTAATATGTGCCAGGCGTATGATAAACTAGGCTCTTGTCAAAAAATGTTTCTCTCTTTCATAAAAAAACGAGGGTCATTCAATAAATAAGGTGAATTTTTCGGTATAAGGACTACTAATACAGATAGAAGCTTACTTTTTAAAAAAATTTTGTGTTTTACTTCTTTTTCACATGGATTTAATTTCTTTTGCAGATTAAAAAAAACTTTGAGTGTTTTGGCGATTAACAAAGATGCATGCTCCAGGATTGAACAGCGGTCAGTTATCAAGTTTTTGGTTGCTGAAGGGTGCAAACCAGTTGAAATTCATAGGAGAATGAAAGTAGAGGGTTACTGTCAAAAAGGGAATGATGAATAATGAATGAAAGAGGAAATGTAGCGGACTTTGGGATTGCGTGTTGTTAAATTAGGAACACGTGCGTTTATTCCTGCTAGAAGAAGGTCCAATACAATAACATGGCGGACTCAGAGATTGAATCCACCATAAAGAAGTGTAAAGAAAACCAACAAGACCGATATATATATATATATATATATATATATATATATATATATATATATATATATATATATATATATATATATATCAACAAATACATGTATTAAACAAGAAAATTTAAAATGGACATAGACATTAACATTTGTGTTTGTACGTGAACGTAAAGAGTTTGTATTTTGGTGAATGTTCGTACGTACGTGTATGCATGTCTAATATTCATGGCCTCTCCAACAAATAGGAAGACGCAATGTTCTGCAAAAGCTTACATTGTAGAGGTGTACGCTGAAAATGAAAAAATGAAAATGAGTACTAGGCAAGAAATCGCCCAGTATTTAAAGTGTAGGGAGAGCGACAACTATGTGAACAATTTGGACAATTAAAGAGGAGTTAACTACGACAGAAGTTATAGGAAGTGAAGATTATGAGGAGGATAGATAACGATTGACACTTGACCTGGAAAGGTTAAGATTGTAGTTTAGAGGGTTATTGTTAAAATGGTTATGATGAATGAGGTGTGTGATATGAACAAATGAGGAGGTGGTAGTAAGTGAAGATTATGAGGATAAGGAGGATAGATAATGATTGACCGTTGACCTGAAAAGGTTAAGATTGTAGTGTAGATGGTTATTGTTCACATGGTTATGATGAATGGGGTGGTTGATATAAATGAATGAGGAGGTCGTAGGAAGTGAAGATTATGAGGATAAGGAGGATAGATAACGATTGACCCTTGACCTGAAGTGGTTAAGATTGTAGTTTAGAAGGTTATTGTTAAAATGGTTATGATGAATGAGGTGTGTGATATGAACAATTGAGGAGGAGGTAGGAAGTGAAGATTATGAGGATAAGGAGGATAGATAACGATTGACCCTTGACCTGGAAAGGTTAAGATTGTAGTTTAGAGGGTTATTGTTAAAATGGTTATGATGAATGAGGTGTGTGATATGAACAAATGAGGAGTGGGTAGGAAGTGAAGATTATGAGGATAAGTAGGATAGATAACGATTGACCCTTGACCTGAAGAGGTTAAGATTGTAGTTTAGAGGGTTATTGTTAAAATGGTTATAATGAATGAGGTGTGTGATATGAACAAATGAGAAGGTGGTAGGAAGTGAAGATTTTGAGGATAAGGAGGATATATTATGATTGACCCTTGACCTGAAGAGGTTAAGATTGTAGGTTAGAGGGTTATTGTTAAAATGGTAATGATGGATGAGGTGTGTGATATGAACAAATGAGGAGGTGGTAGGAAGTGAAGATTATGAGTATAAGGAGGATAGATAACGATTGACCCTTGATCTGAAGAGGTTAAGATTTTAGTTTAGAGGCTTACTGTTAAAATGGTTATGATGAATGAGGTGTGTGATGACAATGAATGAGGAGGTCGTAGGACGTCAAGATTATGAGGATAAGGTTGTGGGAAGGCTTTTATGGCTAACAAAAAATGCTTGAAAACAAAGTAGAATTTTCTTACTTTAATGTTTTCTTTTCATTTTTTCATATAATCTATAAATTAAAATATTAACTGAAATCGAAATACAAAATTCTGTTTTCAATATTTCTTTAAGATTTAATTTCTTAAAAACCTTTATTATTCTTGGTGAATATATTTTTCTTTTAATTTTGTTTGTTTTTCTGAATATCAACTTTTCATTTCTTTGGGAAATCTTCCATATTCTAGGGTAAAAAAAATAGTTCCTAATGTCTATGCATGTGAAATGAATCTAAACTGGTAGATCGATTCACGATGTATATATAAGTAGAAATTGGACCCGACTTTGTATTCATCTTTATAACAACGAACATCCGATTTACAATCAAATTATATGAGTGTATATAATAAATCTTTATTATTTAACAGAATTACGTCATTTTTTTTCTTGTACCTTTCTGAAAAATTGATGACTTGAAGTTCATAACGTTTTGGAGACGAGATGATAACGATATTGTTGATAAAATTTAACAATATGCAAACAACGGTTCTAAAACACTATAACTTTGCTTCTGCTTACTGTTGACTCTGTTTTTATCATTTTGTTATTCATTTAGCCAATATATATATATATATATATATATATATATATATATATATATATATATATATATGTGTGTGTGTGTGTGTGTGTGTGTGTGTGTGTGTGTTCGTGTGTGCGTGTGGTTTAAAAATGACAATTGTGGAAAATTCAAAGTTCTTGCCGAAGCGTTTCGTCTACCTACTTTATCAAGGGAAGCAAAGAAAACGAAATGTTTTGTAGTCATAGTTACATCAAATTCAAAATTAAGAAAAAAGAGACGCTTCTTAAACCAGTTTGTCTTATCTTCAGAATAATTATGGGAAATTATCTATCTATCTATCTATCTATATATATATATATATATATATATATATATGTGTGTATATGTTACCAGTTTGTGAGTGGTAGATAATTCCAAGGAGGATATTAATCCAATGAGAGCTCAAAGTAAACTAAATAATGATAATAATAATAATGATAATAATAATAATAAAGAAGAGAACCTTAAAGATTTATTCGGCTATAATTTATTTCGTCAATATTTATATATGTTAATCTCTTCGGACCGAAATCTCTTAGTAAATTTTCTTTATAGAAAGGAAGGGAAATTTTAACGTTTTCCATGCGAATTACGGAGGGCTCAATTCAATTCGGTTGAAGAGCAATGCGTTAATAGCCGTATATATATATATATATATATATATATATATATATGTCATTCACAGACAGTACTGTTTCGCTGTATCACAGCTCCTCAGTGTGACTAGACTTCTGAATGCCTCAAGCCAGGATTGAAACAACTAATTTGGTGTCAGCCAGAGCTATCTTCACTCGGTAGAGTTACACAACTAAATGTAGCGTATTGTTTTTACAAAAGTAAACAAATGCCAATCAGCCAAAGTGCTCCATTCATTTACTGAAGAGCTTTGCATTAGTGCAGGTGGCTGTTGTTTATAGAATTAGCTTATCACTCAACAGTGCTGAACTGAAATATATTTTCAAGAGCTCAATTATGACATTCACAGACAGTACTGTTTCGCTGTATCACAGCTCCTCAGTGTGACTAGACTTCCGAATGCCTCAAGCCAGGATTGAAACAACTAATTTGGTGTCAGCCAGATATTTACATATATATATATATATATATATATATATATATATATATATATATATATATATATATATAATATGTTCATAGCGGTATATATATATATTATGTATATGTACATATATCTGTATATATATATGTACATAATATATATAATATGTTAATAGCGGTATATATTCATACATATATATATACCGCTATTAACATATTATATATATATATATATTACATATATATATATATTCTTTTTTACTTGTGCTTCCCTAGTTGCTGTTGGTGGATTTTTTTCACTGTTGTGGTTGAAGAAACATTCAAGTAATATAGTTCTTGTTATTTGCTAAAGCTTTTGTTTGGTATCGCCAATTTATAGGCTCTGGTGAAGGATCGTGTCACTCAATATATAATCACTAATAAATACTTGTGTTTTATGCAGAATTAGCCTCACACTTCTGAGTCACTTTGAGAATTCTCAGTGTTTGTAAAATATTTATAATATTAGTTACAGTTGCATGCACATTTCATCCAGTAAAACAAATATTATGAAATAAATGTAATAATTAATAAACATTGTGATTGGCAATACTTCTGGTTATTGGCAACCCTTATTAAAGAAAATGTTTCTATGTCTTAGTAAAGACAAGTTTCTGTTATATTTAAACCCGAGAGCAGTTATTTCTGATATAATGCAACATGTCTGAAGGCGAACTTTTCAAAGTAAGAATTCATCTGCAGTGTTTATATAGTTTCGTAGATTGACAATGCTACAAGTGAAAATTTTAAGGAGTCGTGGCTAACAAAGGAGGATACATAATAAAAAATTATTCAAAATATAATAAAAACAAAATTTTATCTTCAAAATCTTTGTGTTATTAAGAAGAAAGATCAAAGGATTTTGCGATGTAAAAATTAAGATTTTATACTTAGGAAATTTTGATACATCATTTTCCTCAACGTGGGACCTTAACTTTTAAAATATTTTTATGTGGAATTTATGCGTTTTAATGCGGGAAAATATACTTTGCTTTAGAAATTCTTGCATAAATCAGATAATTGTCGGAATTTAGTGAAACTTTCAAAACTTATTCAGAAATTAATTAAATCAATCATTGTCTATATTTCTGAGATGAGGTATTATGTACACTATTTATATTATTCGGACTATTGTCCTCATCTTTGTCGCCATATTTATGACAAGGTTTCGACCTTTCAGTATCTGTCGATATTTCTGAGATGAGGTATTATGTACACTATTTATATTATTCGGACTATTGTCCTCATCTTTGTCGCCATATTTATTACAACGTTTCGACCTTTCAGTATTTGTCTATATTTCTGAGATGAGGTATTATGTACACTATTTATATTATCCTGACTGTCGTCCTCATCTTTGTCGCCATATTTATTACAAGGATTCGACCTTTCAGTATCTGTCTATATTTCTGAGATGAGGTATTATGTACACTATTTATATTATTCGGACTATTGTCCTCATCTTTGTCGCCATATTTATTACAACGTTTCGACCTTTCAGTGTCAGTCTATATTTCTGAGATGAGGTATTATATATATTATTTACCTTATTCGGATTATTGTCCACATTTTTGCCGCCCATATTTATTACAACGTTTCGGCCTTTCAGTATCTGTCTATATTTCTGAGATGAGGTATTATGTACACTATTTATATTATTCGGACTATTGTCCTCATCTTTGTCGCCATATTTATTACAACGTTTCGACCTTTCAGTATCTGTCTATATTTCTGAGATGGGGTATTTTGTACACTATTTATATTATTCGGTCTATTGTCCTCATATTTGTCGCCATATTTATTACGCTCCGGCCTTCTTCAGATGGTTGGAATGTCGAACTGAACCAACGCCTTTATCCACTGTTCCATGTGTCCTCGAGGACACATTGTACAGTGGATAAATTCGTTGATTAGATCCAGTGACAGGACCCAAAGTGTGTGAGTTCAATACCCGGTTAAGGCAGTGGAGAACTTGGACATGGGAACTAACAGGAGACAACTGATAACTGACATCCATGTTAGTACGTGGAACCAGAACAGTCTACACCAGTGAGCGAAATATAGTTTTTAGTTCGGCATTCCAACCATCTGAAGAAGGCCGGGGCGTACAACGGCCGAAATGCTGTAATAAATATGGCGACAAAGATGTGGACAATATTCCGAATAATGTAAATAGTGTAAATTAATAATTGTAATATTTTTTTACATCTGTTGCTCTACCATTATTTAATTTTATGAAATATTCTGTAACTCATTTTTGTAGTAGTTAATATTTATATTCGTTTAAGAAAATGTCCTCAAACAGTTGCCCCCAGTTACAGAAAATTTGCTCTGAATAGTAAAATAAAAAAATGCAATAAGACTAAGAAATTTTAATAGAAAGAACTTTTGATGTCTTTTATGAATAAAGTATATTATGAAAATTATTGTTTTAAGAATTTTTCTCGATGAATAATTACTTTTTACAAGAATTGTTTTCATTTTTTAATTTATCAATATTTAGATCTTTTAAAAATTCTGTATTAATTAATTCGTCATGGCCAATTAATTTAAAACAGTATTTATTAATCCTAAATGAAAAAGCACACTACTATTCAATGGCTCCCACTATTATTAATTTAATTCTGAATTTTTTTGTGTATAAATATGTGTATTTTTGTAAATACGGATGTCTATACATGACATTATCAAAAAATAAGAGAGGTACCAATAAGGAATTAAAACGTTATTGTTCATTTTCTCCTTACCTCGATTACCTAAACACCAGGCTGTCAATAAATCACTTAACACGTCAGAAAAAAACACTACCTAAGTGTTAAAAATGATTTTCAGCGATATTTTAAAATAAAAGTAAGTAATGTTTATTTAAACTCAGATTGATTAAACTGTAAGTCAGATAACGTTTCCGAAATTATATTTTATTTTTGAAAGATTTTTTTTAATAAAGAGAATTATGTTGTGTTGTGTCAATATGAACGAATTCATAGATTTTACTGACAAGGAGAAAAAATATTCCAATGAATTTAAATTCAGCGTGAAATAAACCAAATAAAGTTTATTGGGAATAGTAATTTTAATCTGTTAGCTTGGACCTAAAATTAAAGACTTTCCATTTTTTAAATGCGTTTTAAACTTAAGTATTTGTTTTTTTTATCGGTATCTATATTTATATTAATAATATATCGCGCGTGTTTCAGCTTAAAATAAATATTCTTATTAAAATATATTAAAATATATTATTAACGTGTTTTAGTTGTGACACGTTTTATTATTCAAGATGCAATATAATATTTTAGTTGAAAATCAATCAAACGATTTCGTCCACAGAAACATTTATTTGATTAATATAATATGCCGTATACATGAAATATTTTTATTATTATTTTGCAGTTCACTTGTTATTTTCACCTTCTCATTTTAATTTTTTTCTCTCGTTTTTCAAAGTTTTAAAATAAAATTTTGACCTGAAAAAGTTGATTGAGAACACAGTGAACTCTTTAAATTCAATAAAACATTTCAGAAATAAATATTCGGTCTTGCATTGATATAAATTCACGTCTCATAAAAAAAGAAAAGAGAAAAAAGTTTTTTTCTCTTTTCCAACCTACTTTGCAGCTGTTTTCGATTTTATTCGCTTTCTATGCTTACAACGAACCATTAAATATCATTTTATAAAAATATGTTTGAATCTGTGTTTTGTATAGCTCAACATATTTTATGCGTGATGACTTCATTTACAGTCAGACGACAAAACTGAACGTAGAAAAGAATGAAAATTTATTAACAAATAGAATAAAAAAAAATAAAAATAAAAAAGTAAGCCCGTTCAAAACATGGGGAGAAATACACAGAGAATGTATTCTTTATCAAAATTTATTTGCAGGTGGAATAGATAAAAAAAGCACAAAAAACTTTTTTTTTCTCTTTTTTTTTTGTTTAATAATCTTGTTATATCCAATTCACTAAAAATATAAGCAATATTATTTTAATCACGGCTGCTGAATGAGCGACCTTTAATTTGACATAAAAAGCAGATTAATTTTAATGGAGATAAGCAGAGGAAGCATTGATAAGATTTGATCGAACCGTAATCCTTCAAAGTAGAGCATAAAGTGAATTAACGGAGCATTTCATGGGCCTTAATGACCTCCTAGCTGATCAGAAGTGAAGGTTTTACTATCGAGATGACCCCCATGCCTTGGGGAGTCGGTAAAGAGATGCTCCCTTTTATTGTATGAACCGTGTGGGCCACAATTTCCACGTCACTCGCGATATTTATGACTAATTAAGTGTTGGACGTTTCTTTTCAATTCACTGATTAATTTTGGTACTTCTAAGGCACACCGCCTGGAGGTCCCATTGAGGATGAAGTCACTTTGATCTAACCGAAATGATCGTGGATTAATGACTTGTGGAATTTGGGGGTAGGAAGCTAAATGCGGACTGAGCATAATTACCTGTCCGAGAGTGGCTTTGACTTCCATCGTTTTAGGAAGAGGAACGAAGATATTTAAAAAAGCAAGTAAACAGCGCATGCGCGTAAATAGGCCCACAAAGGCTTTGGAACACGTATTCTTTCATGCATAAAATACAGAAGTATACTTGAATACTTGATCGGATAGACTTAGTGTAGAGACAATAAAAGCATTTAGGACTTCATAGCCTTTCAGAATAGCAAATAAAGTTGCAAAAGAAGACACATGTGTACAGATATACATTTAATCTTGTAGCGATGAAGAGAGATTGTTCTAATCTCTTATAATGTATCAGAATGTCGATAACGCAACATAGTTTTGAGAAAGTATTAAAGAGGGGGGGGCAGGGGAGAGAAGATCGTGTTGCGTCAGTTTTTCCAATCGGAAGAGTCTGCTTATTTTTGAAACTCAGTCAGCATTTTGGATGTCAGCTTTTATTTGAACTCGAACACCGGCTTTACGGAGATACGTGAAGATTTAACACACTACACAGAACCATGAATATATATATATATATATATATATATATATATATATATATATATATATATATATATATATATATATATATATATATATATATATATATATCTGTTATAGAAAATGTGTAAGATTTGTTAGTCTGATATTGTGAGAATGAAGAATCAATATTAGTAGGACCAATATTAGTAATAGAATCAATATTAGTAGAACCAATATTAGTAACGGTTGTCGGCGCTGAAAATGGAATCGGCGTACCGAGATCAAATTCTGACCGAATCTGTTTCGTTCATTTCTGACTAATACCCTTAGAAAAGACACCCGTCGATAATAGGGAAGTATTGGCTTTTTCGTATGGATAGGGCAGCTAGTTTCACAGAATTATTAATTCAGAGCCAGCCTGAAGAGAGATGGTACTGAGCAGGTTATCTTGTCTTAGCGATACCCATTGGTGCTACTTCGATCCTCATGGTTTAGGGAACTGTTGATTAAATCGAAAAAGGAAGATTGAATTGCTATAATATTTTAAATAATACGAATCTACTCGAACACACACACACACGCACACACACATGAATGAATAAATAGGCAAATAAATTATGAAATGTGTAAGATTAGAAGTATTACGAACATGGCCGGTGCCCGGGTCTCGTGCCCCTCCCCCCTGAATCCATGACACGGAGTACTACACTCTACTACATCTCAATTTTCATAAGATAGTATTTTATTGTAACCTAATTATGTACAATAATAGATCATATGCAATATAGGTGATCAATTCAATTAGAAAAATTGAAAATAAATACAATGTCTGTCTATATCTCTGTTATGTTTGTTTTGTTTTGGTTTGTTTTACGGCATATCAACACCTCAATGGGTTTATTTAATGCCGACAAGATTTTTATTGCTGCTAATATTTTTTTTCAAAAATGTATTACTGGTAATATTTTTTTCCAAAATATATTGTTAATATTTTTTTTCAAAAATGTATTGCTGGTAATATTTTTTCCCAAAATATATTGTTAATATTTAAAAAAAAAAATGTATTACTGGTAATATGTTAATTTTTTTCTTTCAAAAATGTATTGCTGGTAAAAAATTTTCCCAAAAAGTATTGCTGGTATTAAAACCTATTTTATACTTTTATATTGTTTTAACCCCTTTTTGGGGGTTACCTATTTTCCCATAGCTGGGACCCTGACAGGTGCTACCACCCCGGGTCAGGGTGGACCTGGAAACACCAGCATTTAAGAGGTGGTTCCACGCCCCTCAAAACCTTCTGATCAAAGGCCTTACTGTCGGATGTAGTTTATCGTCTTACCCAGGGCGGCTATATCTCTGTGATGAGGTATTATGTTTACTTACATTATTTACATTATTCGGACTGTTATCCTCATCTTCACTGCCATATTCACAACGTTTCGGCCGTTGTACTCTCCGGCCTTTTTCAGGTGTTTGGAATTTCGATCGAACCCTTTATTTCGTCCACCGGGGTAGAGTGTTCTAGTTTCACATGCCGAAAGTGGCATGGCACGTGGAACTGGAACAGTATATCTAAATACAAAATAGAGACATGTTACAATAGATTAAATGCATCTTAAATAAATCAACAATGTTCTGCAGCAATTTTTAACTTCAACTTGAGATTTTTCTTGTTAAAAAGTTAAAGAATCTTAATACAGTCAACATTATGGATAAAAATAGTGAATTTTATATTATGAACTTGGGATGAACAAAACGAATACACGGGATTTGTACAAAAAATGACCCCAGAATTAAGTAAAAAAAAATCATCCTTTTACAGTTGTCCGTAGATTAAATTGTAACGTATATAAATGTAGAAAAAAAAAGAAAGAGAAAATGTTGATAAGATAGAAAGGGTCACAAATCACTGCCCGGAGCACTCAATCAGGTTTGTTCTTCCACCACCGGACGGAGGGTCCAAGGGTTTCGAGTGTGTTCTACGCACCAGCCCTGGTTACGTTATTCAAAGTGTAACACTTTAAGCTGCTAAAAAGTTGATTCGGAAGGGAAACATCGTTATTGAAATTATAAAAAGATTTTGAAACAATTGTGAAGGGCTTGGAGCAGCGTAAATTACTATGGTTTGCCACTGAAATAAAACGAAAGCTTTTGATTGATGTACGTATGTCAAGTGAAGGTTTCCTATATGTAGGATGAGTGGCCTGCAGTACTAAGGTTATGTTAAGGCTTCCTGTACGTAAGTGAAGACTTGCCGCACATATGTTAAGTGGCCTGCAGTACCTACGTTACGTGAAGGCCTGTTGTACGTAAGTAAGTGAATGCTTGCTATATCTACATCAAATCATCTGCAGTACCAATGTTATGTGAAGGCCTTCTGTATGTGTGTAAGTGAAGGCTTGATGTACAAGTGGCTTGCTCTACCTCTGTTATGCGAATGTTTGCTGAACGTATGTAAGTGAAAGCCTCTTATATCTATATGAAGAGACCTGCAGTACTTATGTTATGTGAAGGCCTGCTGTAGGTATGTAAGTGAAGGCTTGTTGTATCTATGTTTATAAATAGTTCTATTTGTACTAACTGTTCTATTGTACTGAATAAAACCTAATTTGGGTTACTCTGCTCCGTGTCTTTTATTACAGATAGTTTCAACATGATTTATTACAATTATTGGATTTATTATAAAAACTGCAGTCTGAAGTTATTATACAGATTAATATTAGTTTAAGGACACTGAAAACTAATAGAATCCGTTTTTTTCTTTTTTCGATAATTTTTTCTTTTCAGTTACCCATGTTTCGTTGAAAGATGGGTAATTGAAAGGAACTAAGAAATAGTGAAAAACAGAAAATAACAAAGTTATTGCAAGGGAATGTCCCCAATAAAGATATCAAAGAAACTTCGTAAAGATCATCGAACGATAAACGGGGCTGTTGAAACTGTTAACGAAGTTGAGAACAAGAAGTAAATGAAAAGGCCTTAAGAAATTGTCTCCTCGAGGATAACGTAAACTAAAGCGAGTGCTTAGATCTTTGAATAGGCTGGAATTAAAGGACTCAAAAGCAAAATGTGTAGAATACGTCGCAAATTGAGATCTGCCATTAAAAATCTAGTTAAATTCTTCTCAGTAAAGAAAATATTTTAAAGCGACAAAATCGGGCAAAGAAATACGTTAGTAATTTTCACGGACGAATCTCGAGTGATACTTGATGAACCTGATCGATGGAACAAAGGATGGATTTTATAGAATGTAAATTTTTCTGTGGCTAAAGGAATGCAGCAAGGAGGTGGCAATGTGATGATATGGCCTGGAATTGTCGACCAAAGCATTATTGGACCATGCAAAATCGATAAAGGAGTTAAACTGAACAGTGCTAATTATTGCGATTTCATTGTCAAGATTTTCTTTGAATGGTAAAAATCTCAGCCTTGCAGTTTCAAAGTGAATTGTGTATTATGCATGACAATGATCCTTCTCATGTATCTATGGTTACCCGTGAATTTTATTAGCGTAAAAGTTTTACAGGAGAGAAGATAGTGGAATGGCTTCAGTCAAGTCGAGATCTGAATCCGATCGAAAATCTATGGTTAATTGTTAAGATGAAACTATATGAAGGTGACAAACAATATGAGAGCAAAACAGATTCATGGCGAGCAATTAAAATCACCATGTTGGAAATTGAACCTGCTGAAGTAAAAAAAAATTAACAAAATCAATAGATAATAGATTACTGGCTGTTATTGAGAAGAATGGTCACTATATTAAGGTGTAAATGCTTGAAAGGCTTACCATATATATTTGTTATTTGTTCTATTATAGGTGTTGATCTATTTTTGATGATTTTATTACCTTATAATTTAAGCAAAAGGTGATTTACTGATGTTGCCTAATGAATTTAGACTGAGGTTTTTATAATAAATCCAATGAACTTTAATAAAACACGCTGAAGCTGCCCAAATATTTAACACGAGCTTTGTTTTGACGTCTAAATTAATCATTTAAAATTTGACAAAATTTTCTGAGAGCAAATTCAATTTATTGAGGTTTATATGATTTGCATAACTTCAGATGGACTGTAGTATCTAAAACATCAGTAATATAGGTACCCCACCACCAAAAAAAAACCCGGAAAAAAACGATACCTAATGTTTAAAATGAATTTTAAAATATCTTCCTTGAAGCTTTTATTTTAGTTTTAATTTCGAGCTAATAGATTAAATATCGTATTTCCAATAAGCAAAATACTTTACTCTATTTCAAAACTATATTTTTGTTTCCTAAAAAAACTGATTTCAACGTCATTTCAAAAACTAATATAAAACTAATTTAAATTAACTGGAAGTTTTTTTCTCGCTAAAATATCTGATTAGCGCCCTTTTTTTAGTCTTTCATCTCTTTATTAAAAATCTTGCAAAAATAAAATATGCTTTTCTGAAACTTGATTAAAGGAATATTAGCTAAAGTATAATTAATCTGATTTGAAACAAATATTATTTACTTTAAGTTTAAAATATCGAAGAAATGCATGTGTTAATGTGTTGACAACTAGATGACAGATCTAATGTTGTTCTACGGTGACTTTATCTGTAAAACATAATTTAAGAAAATGAGGTGAGCGTCTTTTTTTATATAATTTTTAAGTACTCAGTAATTTAAAAATCGAAGAAAATATTCTCCGTTATCTAATGTTTTATTAAATTTTAGATATGCTGACTTTAAATTTACTATAGTTATCGCTCTTATTATCTGATAATATCGTGCACTGTCGGCTGCACTTAAAAAATGGGAACGTTTATACATATACAAAAAATTTTAAATTCTTTTAAAAATATTGGTTTTTGATTCGTATCAAGCTTTTCCATTTATATCCAAATATAGTTTTCACATAATAACATCACTTAAAAGGATGAAATTAATACAGCATTTTAAAAGATTTAAAACGTAATAAATCTTTCTAATTAAAATAAAACTTAATAAATCTTTCTAATTAAAATAATAAAAAATGGAAACAATTCTTGTAAAAATTCATTATTCATCGAAAATGTTTTTTTTTCTTAAGACAAAATAAATGTCCTTAATAAATCTTATTTATAAAAGCAATTAAAAGCTTTTCTAATTAAATAATGTCATAGTTTTATTGCTCCTTTATTTTACGATTCAGAGAAGGTTTTCGGGAAATGGTGTTTCTGTTTGACAAAAACAAATTGATGATTTACATTCTCCTGTGAGTACTGTATTTAACTAATATAAATATGAAGAGATTAAATTTTGATTTCTCGACATTTCGTAAAATTAAGTAGGCGTAACAGATATAATAAAAGAAATGTATTTTTACCAAAATTTAAAAGAAACATTGCTAAAATAATTTCATTTATTTGTGAATAAATTCTGAAAATTTCATTAAAATCCGACAATTATTTAATTTTTCAAGAATTTCCAAAACAATGTGTTTTTTACGCCGCAAAACGACGCTAAAATTCCCTATTCTAATCTTTGGCCCACCCGTTGATTAAGAAAAACAAGATTTTTAAATTTTGAACGTGCTAGAAAAGATGAAAAAAATTTAATAAAATAATAACAAAATACTTTGACCTTTCCTCTTAATAATAACGTAAACATTTTGACGATAAAACTTTGTTTTTATCAAGTTTGGAGTCTTTTTTCATCATGGTATGCTCTTTTTTAGAAAAATCTTTAGCAGTACCTAGAAGCCTTACCTCGCAAACCTCTGAATTTCCATTTCTCTTCTCTATCACTTTTATGCATACATAAAACTTTTCTGTTTCTTTTATATCTACAATTATTCTCTCTATATTATCTATATTGAAATCTTTCCTTAGTCTGTAATTTTTAGATTTTTCTTTTAATTACGAACTTCTTCGGCGATTTTCTTTCATGTTTGCACTCATTTCTCAAGTTTATTTCTCTTAATCCAACAATCACTTGTTCTACGGCAATCGGCATTACAGTCTCCGAAACGCTGTGATCCCCCATGATAGCTTTATATTCCTTACTTCTTCAAAGAAAGCAGGTAAAAAGCGCCTATCATTAGTCTCATCTGGTATGTTTTTGCCATAGCAAAGCAGGTCGCTACGGTCAAGCAAAACAATCCATTCAGATGGCTTTCTTTTGAGTCCATAAACGTCATTGAGGCTAACGAACTAATTCTGGAGAGTGTAAGACGCGGAGATTTTCTGGAGAACAGAATTGATCTTTGTCAGAGAATTGAAATTTATGACTCTCTCAACGGCTAATAGATGGGTAACTGAGAAGGACAAAACTACCGCAAGAAATATTGTAAAGAAAGCCTTTCTTTTTGTCCCAATATTAAGAGATAACTCCCCCGTTTTATGACCCTCATTTTCGAATGATCTTTCCCAAACCACAGGTTGCTAAATAAAACTTTAACTGGTTACCGTAGCCAGGGTGGGCCCCGGAGGGAAGAAGTGTGTACGTTTTTCCTGTTTTGTCTTAGACCGGTGCAGTGACACGGAAAGCAGTGAAAGAAGCTGTTTGATTAGCTTCATGTTACTGCCAAAGTAGAAGTGATTTTATTTGAAGTTACTTTGTTCATGTTTACAGAGTCCCGACGTAAATCTGATTCTCTGCTCATCAGATTGGTCAGCGACAAGAGTTGATTGAAAGAAAACGATTTGTGAAATAATAAAAGAAATAAAAACAAACTTTCAAATCAAAATCAATGGATGAACGAACGAAAGAAAAGTTAATTCATGAAAAAGTCAATAAAAATTTAAAAAGTACTAAGTTTTGAATCTAATTCAGATTTATTTTTGGCAATGAAATATACGCTATTTTGCTGAGTCGGTGGTATTATATAGTAACACTGTTCTGTCAGTAACACCTCTTTCCAAATTATTGACAATCCCTTTTACTAATTTACAATCCTAATTTATAAGGTATTTCTATAGTAAAATCATTTTCTTTACTTTCTCTTGTAATATAATCAATAAAGTATAGTATTTTCTATCAATTTATTTCAATAGAAAAATCAATTACGATATCACTCTATTCATATGATAGTTCTATTCTGTTAGTAAATTTCTTCTTACTCTCTGGCCACTGACAATTCCTTCTTTTCTGATTTTGAATGCTCCCTATACGAAAATAATTAACAATGCATTTATATTATATATAAATAGATGCATTCTATCAGTAGCGGATATATTCATAGCCCTTTTCAGTGAAACCTTCACCACCAAAAGCTTTTTCGAATGTTTGTAAATTAAATGCTGAGAATATGAGAATTGGTAGTAGGGACAACTAGTTGCTAAATCTACGGTAGACAGTGTAGGGCAGTGGTTCTCAACATTTTTTTTATCCATGGACCCCTTTTCCCTTCTTTTTTTTTTCTTGGTGGACCTCTTAATAGCTATTTGACATAAGACAACAATATTAAAATTATTAACATTTTGAGGTTTTAATAATCAAAGAAATATTATATAATTAAATTTTATTTTTAAATGAAAACTAATTTAATGCAGATAAATTATTTTACAATTATAATAATAATATTATTATTAGTAATAATAATAATTATAGTAATAATAATTTTTATTGAGAAATATCTTGTATTACAATATTACAATGTTTCTTCCATTGTTTGGGATTCCAATGTATATATTTTTTATCTGAAATACACCAGAATATTTTACTTATTGGAAATAATAAATTCAATCATTTAGCTTTCAATTAAAGCTAAAATGAAATCTTCAAGAATGATTTTTTATTTTTAAAATAATCTTAGGTATCGAAAATCCAGTGGAGGTGCCTATATAAAAGAAGTAAATAAAGAATCATTCATATATATATATATATATATATATATATATATATATATATATATATATATATATATATATATATATATATATATATATATATATATATATATATATATAGTGTAAATTACAGAAGAAATTTAATTTTTAATAATAAAAACCATTCTGAGTTGGCTTTCTTCTTGGACCACAAAAATATTGTGGACCCTCAGTTTCTTATATTTCTCCCGTGGAACCCCAGAAATATTACATGGACCCTAGGGCCCATGTGGATCCCGGTTGAGAACTCCTGGTGTATGGGGCTCTGTCACTAGGAGGACAGAAGATGTCAGTCGTCCAAAAAAGTATATGCAAGAAAGAAAAGAAAAAATAAATTTAATTTTACAAACGTCTTTTTGTGTGTGTTTGAAAATATCAGCCTAACCATTGCCTTATTATGAATAGTGTGATTATTGTGAATTAATTACAAAATTATGAATAAATTAGTTGAATACTGTTTTTGCAAAAGAAAAAAACATGAAAAGTCTAATTGTGAAAATATGTGGCATTGGCTCGACTAAAAACGCCATGATAAGGGGAGACAAATCTTCAGTTTCCACGTTGGTGATTCAGAAAATAGTGGTGGAGGAATAACGGAAAAGTATCACATCAATTCCTGGCATAAACAATAGTTTTCCCATTTTCCACAACAGACTGATTTACAAAATTTGTTCAAACATATTTTAGATTAAAATAGCAAAATTCAATACTTCATCAAATTCTTTCCTGTTTCAGAAATATTTATTTTGTTTTAGAACAAAATATGGCTAGAACCAAGAGTTAGTCACGGAGAAGTGGTAAAGTTAGTGGGTAGCGATGGAAAGAAATCTTGCCTACATAAACCTGCCATATATGCAGTGGCCTGAAAGTCATAAACTTAATTATATCACACACTTTCTTTCCTACTGTCAGAATTTACTACATCCTGGAGTGAACACCCTGAAGCATTTTTATTTAAAATAAAAATTTTCCCGTGATATTGCAGGTTACATAACAATATATCTCTTATTTTTCATTTTTTGAGGATAGATTTAAAAGAATTTTGAAATTCGTTCAGAAGTTCCATTCTCACTCGATGCTTCCAATAAAGAAAATAAACTTTGCGCTGATTGCAATAACCTACAAGTTTCGGTGAAAGACAACTTATACTTTTTATCAGTTCATTTTGGGTGTCAGTCGACTACATTTTCTTTTGTTTGCTCATTTGGCTTACAAAAAATATGATGATTTTTTAAAATGAAGGTTTATACTCAAATTTGTGATTTTTAACATATGATAATGCCGGATGACAATGATAGTGTAATTGTATTGTTCTAAATAGTGGAAGGGAAAAACTTATAAAATCCTAGGATATAATGCCTGAAGATAATGACATTGTAATTGTATTGATCTAAGATGTGAATAAAAACAACATTATTATAAAGTTCGTAGATATAATACATGATTATAATAACAGTGTAATTGTATAGTTCCAAATTATGGAAACATTATAAAGTCCTTGGTTCATAATGCCTGATGATAATGACAGTGTAATTGAATTGTTCTAAATTATGAATGGAAACATTATAAAGTTCTTAGTTTATAATGCCTGATGTTTTGAATGGAAACATTATATTATGTAGCCCTTAGGTGTAATGCCTGTTGATAATAATAGTATATTTGTGTTGCTTAAAATTATGAACAGAAATATATCGTGAAATCCTTAGATATAATGTTTGAAATTTTGAACGTTCTAAAATGGGTGAAAAAATATACTTTAATAATAAAAATTTCTATAGTCTTTCTTCTTAATAAAAACATAAAGATTTTGACGATAATTTTTTTTTATTAAGTTTGGGGCATTTTTTCATCATAGTATGCTCATTTTTTAGCGAATTAGTTGTGGTAACTTATCTAAATGAAACATTTGTGATAGAGATTTGGCTTTTTGAGTGGATAGAATTGAATTTGGGTGATATTCGTGATGAAAAAAGTAAAAGATTCCACCAAGATACTAAGTTATGGAAGAACAGTAACAAGGAAAACAGGGCAAAAGAATAATGGCTGACTACTGTTGAAGCCAAAACAAATCTACTAAGTGTTCATAAAAATCAAATAAGCCAAATGTCTTGCCATACCAAATGCGTTCAGTATTCGAATTTTAATCACGTTGTGTTTCTTTCGTGTTCCGGAAGTATCATCTTTTTTGCTAGGTTTTTGTTAACATTCAAATGAGAATTTATTTTTCTTCACATATACATTGACTTAAATCATTTATGACCATTTTCACGCAGTCTAGGGTATTAGGACATACGAAAAATTCAATCTAATGGTGGGAAATGAGGGTTAGTTTTTGATTCGGCACTCCAGAACAGTTCAAAATTAACCGAAACTTACCATGCATCACGTAAAAAGATTTTTTGTCGGTCTGTGTAAGTAGCCAGGGGCTCCAATACAACGGCCTTTTAACTTATTATACTAAATAAGCAAGTACCATACTGATATTATGGACGCTTGTAATAGAGTAATAGTTAAAAGATCATCGAGAGTTCAGTACTGGGCGAAGCTAAGCTTTTAATTTCTTTTGAGAATTGAGCTAGGTGTATTAAGCTCAATAACGGTTTAAGTACAATTATCAATTATGCCACCAACTTATATATATATATATATATATATATATATATATATATATATATATATATATATATATATATATATAAGGTATGCTATATTTATGGAATAGAGTGGTCAGTATCAGACATAGAGTGTATGTAAATATAAAATATAAAAGGGGACATTGAAGTCAATATTCAGAGGAGACAGACTGATTCATACTAAACACAGTTATATATATACATATATATATATATATATATATATATATATATATATATATATATATATATACATATATATATATATATGAAATAA
Organism: Acanthosepion esculentum; assembly: GCA_964036315.1. Lineage (NCBI taxonomy): Eukaryota > Metazoa > Mollusca > Cephalopoda > Sepiida > Sepiidae > Acanthosepion > Acanthosepion esculentum. The sequence continues at coordinate 6,105,414 of OZ038480.1, read as the reverse complement.
CTGGCCACTCGTATTCCAGGGTACCCGTCTACTAGGGCGGCTATTGCAGACGCTCACTCAGGCACATTTGTGTTTGTTCAACACCCACAGAACCAACCTGTGATTTATACTGCAACTATGCTGAGCAGACCTTAGTTACAGTTTCTGTTATCTAGTGTGATCAACAATCTGAACAAGGCTAGCACACTCAAACCCTCGGTCACAATGACTTGTAACTTCATGCTAGCACAGCTAATATTCCGTCTACTGAGTTTCACTCACAGGGCTTGGGTCAACCCATATGGTTTGCAGGCATTTTCCACAGGGGCCGCGAGCTGGGATTGCCCCCCTCCAGACCAATAACATCAGGAAGTCTCCTTCCTGACAAATCAACCGTGGTGAGTTTCGAACCCGTGTCTCTTTCTCTCTCCATATATATATATATATATATATATATATAACACCATTTTTAATTGATACCTGTGCTTGAAATAGACGTCCTGTTTATTTCATTTTAAATTTTAACGTCTATCGGCCTACGCACTTGAGAAAATTTAATACAGAAAATATGTTCCCCGGCAGGGTTCGAAACTGCGTTTCCCTTTCTTAGGCAAAACCTGCGTTTGATCTAGCATACTTTATCCTGCTCGGCAACGGAGAGCGTCGCATCCCAGCAAGGTTATTTTTAACCGTTTTACTTTTTGACCTTTTTGCTCTTGCTGACCTGTGACGACGTCATTTCCTTTTTATGAAGTCGAAACAACAAACAGTTCGAGAGAGAATATGTTTTGAAGCGTGAACTTATAGAATCAACTACTCTAGCACAAAATGTTTGATTTTTTCATTGTCTTACTTCCTTTTGAAGTACAAGTTAACATTGAAAGTAGGCATATGAATTTTTCCCAGGAGCTCCGTATCCGTGACAGTATCGCCACTTTGCATAAAGGGAGCTAATTCCTACGGCAATATGACAATACGAACCTATCAATAAAACTGTGTTTGAAGTTCCACATTCAAGAGCGCCACATGCCAATACATATTTCCCGTGTGAGGATGCGTAAATGCTAATATCCAAGTGTGCCATATCTTAAAAGTACAATCCCTAACTTGCTGCTTTTGTTGCTCCAGTTGTTACAACCCCGTGTGAGGTCACGTAAAAAACAATGGTTGTATGGATGATCTTCAATACATTATCGTAAAAGACAACATATCTGTGGAGTTGGACTATCCTTTGAGTGTGTCTCTAACAGGTACTAAAATAAATTCTTTACTTTTTCCCACCGCAGTTTGCCGATAGACACATCATTATACCCATGTTGCTAATGACAATCTAAATCTTGACTGAAAGGCTACATTGCTATATAACTTTTCTCTTGTCAGTCCTTGACTTGAAAGTGAAGGACATATCTTCAATCAGCATTACTCTTGTTCCAAACCACGCGTTGAGCAAGGTTTCTTTTTCGTTGTCCTCTGTCACTTAGGCCCTGGATTCTTATTTTGGAACTTCAAACAACGTCTATTTTCATCCATGTACACTTGAGACTCGATCTCTGGGTCTTTTAATATCTTCCGCACCCTAGATTGTAAGAAAATATTGCCACAGTAATTTTCACCACCCTGCCCGAAAAGAGGCGGAGAAGCCATATCATAAGAGAGAACGAATGGAAGTGTTTCGTGGAGGCAAAAATTATTCAATGACTTTCATCAAATGTCAGAAAAAGAATAGAAAATCTATTTATAAAATACAGTGTGTTTTACAAATTTCTAATTTTGAGTTTTTTTGTCCTTATTTCTTTTTCTTTTTTAATTATTGTTTCAAATTTTAAATCAAATTTAATTGAGAAAATAGATCACATATTTTGAAATTATAGAACAATAAAAAATACATTCATTTTGAAACACATACTGTTATATACTATCTAAAAAGGTAGCATAACGATAATATAATGAACCACTTTTTAAATAATATATGACTGAATAACTGACTACCTTTTAGATAACATATGACTATAGAATGGACCATATTTTACATGGTATATGGACCATCTGTTAGACAACATGATTGTATAATGGACCAGCTTTAAGATAACAGACGATTGTATAATGAACCACCATTTAGATAACATATAACTGTATAATAGACCACCTGTTAGATAACATGACTGTATAATGATCTACCTCTTAGACAACATATGACTATAATTGACCACCTGTTAGATAACATAAACATATAATAAAACTACATTTAGGATAACCTATGACTGCAGAATACACACCATTTAGATAGCATATGGCTGTATAATGGGCTACCTTTTAGATAACATATGACTATAATAGAACACCTGGTAGATAACATGACTATAATGAAACTACTTTTTAGATAGCATATGACTGTATAATGAATCACCAAAAAGATAACATATAACGATATAATTGACCACCTGTTAGGTACCATGAATGTATAATGAGCTACCTGTTAGACAACATATGACAATAATTAACCACCTGTTAGTAACATAACCATATAACGAAACTACGTTTAGGATAACCTATGACTGTAGAATAGACACCATTTAGATAGCATATGGCTGTATAATGGACTACATTTTAGATAACATATCACTATAATAGAACACCTGGTAGGTAACATGAAAGTATTATGAAACTACATTTTAGATAGCATATGACTGTATAATGAATCACCAAAAAGATAACATATGACGACATAATTGACCACCTGTTAGATATGACTGTATAATAGACTACCTTTTAGATAAAACGTGACTGTATAATGGATTACTTTTTAGATAACATGTGACTGTATAATGGACTACCTTTGAGATAAGATGACTGTATAATGGACTAACATTTAGATAACATGTAACTGTATAATGAACTACCTTTGAGATAACATGTAACTGTATAATGGACTACCTTTGAGATAACATGTAACTGTATAATGAACTACCTTTGAGATAACATGTAACTGTATAATGGACTACCTTTGAGATAACATGTAACTGTATAATGGACTACGTTTGAGATAAGATGTAACTGTATAATGGACTACCTTTGAGATAACATGTAACTGTATAATGGACTACCTTTGAGATAACATGTAACTGTATAATGGACTACCTTTGAGATAACATATTACTGTATAATGAACTACCTACTAGACAATCCATGACTGTATATTGAAACGCCAAAAAATAACATATGACGGCATAATTTCATAAAAATAGAAGTCCATCGACGCCAACATTAATAATAGATAAAAAATCAACTATAATTTATCATCGGAAATCATATTTGCCCCTTTCTTTTCTTTCAGTCTATGAGTTTTCTTTTCTGTTTTTTTTTCTTTGAAATAAACTCTATTCTGCAGCACAGTTTTTGCAAGAAGAAGGCAAGAACATGTCACTGCATTGTGATTTGCATTCTGTTGTCACTAAAACAAAATGAATCGGACATAAATCTATCTTTGGATGGAAATCTCTCGTACAAAGGCCAATAAAAAGTCGGGCATCAAAGACGAAATTGCTTCAGAGTAAATAAATCCGCACGACATTCAATTGGGAAATGATTATTTGATAATCAATTTACTATTAATTTGAAAACATGTTTAGACACGAATCTGATTTATCTTTTAGGATTTATTAAGTCTGGCTATAGTTTAACACAAAGATACATGGACGTGGGATCTTGTGAGGATTGAACTCATTACTACTGTTGAATCTGGCTTACTGGCCATTACGCAACGACGACGTGTTCAGTTATTATTATTATTATTATTATTATTATTATTATTATTATTATTATTATTATAATTTAACAGTCCAAGTTTTAAAAACTAACTTGTAACTTTCAATATTTCAAAAACCAAACCAGTAAGTCTTCATCATCATGGAGATGACTCTGAATTCTGACCAGCGACAATGAATGTTTGCACTCAAGAGGCTCCTAGCTTTAAGCGACTATTGGGTCTCAGGTTTACACGTGTTCTCAAGTGGAACTTATATATACGATCCATCGACAATGGAAAAATGGTTGTTTCCTTTGACCGCTTTAAAAAGTACCTGACGCCACCAACCACGCTCTATCTTTACAAGAGACAGATCAGATCTAAAATGGCGCATTGCTACCATATTTGGCCTGGAGATGCCCAATCCTCTCTCGACATTACAAAATTTGACGTGGCCTTTTAGTTCAGACCATTATAGCTAAGACCTAACCTGCCATCCTCATTCACTTTGTATTTTGGATGTGCGGGTGGTGTAATGCATAACGGCTTAGAAGTGGAGTTCCAATTCAAGTTGGGTTCTTTATATTCAATTACACGAAAATACCACTGGGAAAGCTACGAATCCACCTCTACCCACAATTTATTGGTTAATTATTAAGATTTGTATTAGTAAATCATTATTATCTCAAAAAATTTTTACAATCTAAATGTATTTCCTGTCTTCAAATTAACTGTAAAAGGTTGATAGGCTGAAAAACACCAATCAATAGAATGTTTATCAGAATAATTACAGTACCAAGCAAAGCAAACTTCTGAAGCGATGAGATATTAGGTTATATTGTGATTTGCTAAGTGTTGGACTTTATGTTCGGTCGTATAGACCACAAAGCTTCAATGATAACTGGTATAATAGTGGCCTACACTTGCCACATTCTGGCAATTTAAGTCCGGAGGTCGGTGTATTTCTGGAACGTTTGTTCTCGATATTATGGTCACCAAGAACGGCCACGTCAATCTAGGAGGCTTTTCCTTGTTTTGTTGTTGTTGTTGTTAATATTATTATTATTATTAATATTATTATTAATATTCTTATTACTGTCAATACTATTCAACCAGACCTACTTCGGGTGTTATAAGGGTGGATACAAGTACTGAGATTCGATCCATTTTGAGGTGTTATTTAAAATTTTGGTCCTCACAACCAGTGAAGCGGTTTACAGGATTTAGGAAATGGAAAAAAAATGTAACATATATCTTATTTGACTTGTTCCCTGCAAGAAAAAGTGGTGACTTGTCCCTTGAAATAAAAGTAGTGACTTGTTCCCTGCAAGAAAAAGTGGTGACTTGTCCCGTGAAATAAAAGTAGTGATTTGTTCCCTGAAATAAAAAGTTCGTGACTTGTCCTCTGAAATAAAAGTAGTGACTTGTCCCCTGCAAGAAATCGTGGTGACTTGTCCTCTGAAATAAAAGTAATGACTTGTCCCCTGCAAGAAAAAGTGTTGACTTGTCACCTGAAATAAAAAGATGACTTATTCCCTAAAATAAATCCTAGAATTGGACGACCATCAGTTATCGCTTATGATGCTTTAAAACGCAAAATAGAAGAGAGATCGGCAAATCGCAGAATTTGAAAACTGTGAGAAAAGCTAGGATCATTGTACGATACACCGTTTAGAGCATGACATAAGCTTGCATAAAAATAGATCTCTCTCTCTCGCGCTTTCGCGCTTTCTCGATTTCCCATTGATTAAAAAACGAATATAATTTTGATACGCCCCAAACAGATGAATATTGACAGAGTCAATGGTATAAATATTATATTTTGAAGGTAACGCCATCAAAATGGCCTTAAGTCTGTCACCAATATACGCAGAAGAATGAAAAAAAGGATCTATTAATTTGATTGCTTGTTTCTGCTGTGTAAACAATATACAAGATTTCTTTCCGTAATTGTCAACTGTAAATTGAATAGAATATTCGCTCTGTTCTTGCATGTGGACGCGTCGGTAGTGTAACGGATATCGGCACGAAAGAGGAAACGGCAAGCCGAGTTCAAATTCCGAGATAGTCTGTTCTGTTCGCTTTCAGACTAATGCCCATAGGAAAGGCATGAATCTGCTTTTTATTCCCAGAGCTTTGGATTAAATATTAGAGTAGATTGGATTCTCTCGCTTCTGTTTTTGCGAATCTGTCTTTTATATATAGAGAAAAAAGATAGAATTCCAGTAATTACCGGAGTACTCGTGCTATTCTCTAGCTTTACAAGAGCAAGATCAGGCCTAAAATGGAATACTGCTGTCAAATTTCGGCAGGAGCTGACCAGGTCGATTTTGGAACCGTGATATTGCATTTAATTTGAAAGTTGGGGTCTGACATGATGATTAATAACAGAGAATGTTTTTTTTCCGAATCGTTATCGTTTTTTGAGGAAACGAGTTTAAAGATTAAGTTTAGATTCAAAATCGGAGCGTTGGGATTTCATTCCGGTGATCAGTGAAAGCCTTATAGCACGGCCTTATACAATTTATAATTTACCGAAGCTTTACAACTTGTAGGTGGACAAGATGCAACAGCCTAAGAGAAGAAAAGCTCTAAACCGTCAAGAAGGCAATGAGAAAGCATTCCATTATTTATCCCAAGAATGCATAACAATTAACAGATAAGAAAGACAAAATATGGCAGGGCGGCATGTTCGTGTGGCACATGCATGTAAATGTTGTTTTACGAGGCTAATATCAAAGTGGCAGTCACAGAAAGATTACAGAACCAAAGTCAGTCTTAAAATACTTATTCTTCATTTTTTAAATTCTTATGTGTTAAAGATATTCTCTCGATATGTGTCATATGCCTCCAAGATGTAGGCGATCATTGTTCTCCACAGCTTTCTGTCTTTTGTTGTCCTCGGAAATATTTGCTTCTTTACTAATACTCTATATTTTCCTTGTAATCGTTCCTCAATTCATTTCCCCAAACAGGTTACCCCTTTACTTTTTCTTTCTTTTCTTACCTTCTCCTTGTTCGTTTTAAATTCACCAAGATTGATTTCCTCATTGTGTATCCACCCCTTCAAGAAACTGAATTAATATCTGATTTTTAGCAAGTTTAATTGTCGTTCTTATTCTTAAAGCTTTCTCAGTTGTCATATTCGCTGTCCGTGGTAATCGTAACACTCATTGATTGAACCACACCTCATTCTATACAGGGTGCTCCAAAAGTAGGTGGACAGTAAATAATTACATTTATACATACAATTATATTTACTAACACAATTATTACATTGACAATTAAATTTTATTCTGAACAATAATACAAAAGCCCTTAAATTTTATTGTGAACAATAATACAAAAGCCCTTAAATTTTATTGTGGACAATAATACAAAAGCCCTTAAATTTTATTGTGAACAATAATACAAAAGCCCTTAAATTTTATTGTGAACAATAATACAAAAGCCCTTAAATTTTATTGTGAACAAGAATACAAAAGCCCTTAAATTTTATTGGGAACAAGAATACAAAAGCCTTTAAATTTTATTGTGAACAATAATACAAAAGCCCTTAAATTTTATTGTGAACAAGAATACAAAAGCCCTTAAATTTTATTGTGAACAATAATACAAAAGCCCTTAAATTTTATTGTGAACAAGAATACAAAAGCCCTTAAATTTTATTGTGAACAATAATACAAAAGCCCTTAAATTTTATTGTGAACAATAATACAATAGCCCTTAAATTTTATTGTGAACAAGAATACAAAAGCCCTTAAATTTTATTGTGAACAATAATACAAAAGCCCTTAAATTTTATTGTGAACAATAATACAAAAGCCCTTAAATTTTATCAACGCAGGTGCTCAAACTGTTTTCCATCACAATTTACACAGCTTTGTAGTCTACCTCTAACGCTTCGACAAACTTTTTTGCACAAGTCTTTTTGGGTATTAATTTCTTGAAATGCATCTCTTATGTAATTTTTCAAATCGCCGACACTTCTTGATTTTCGACTATAAACTGAAGAAATCTATTGGGGTCAAGTCTGGTGAACGTGCCGGCCAATCAATTGGACCTCTTCGGCCAATCCATTTCTCAGGAAATGTTTCATCAAGATACTCAGTTGTAATAATATAACCGATACATAAACCTATTCCACATGCAGTCCAACTACTTTGGGACGACCCTATATATTTACTTTATTTTTGAAGTTCTGTATTTACTGTCCAGTATTCTCTGTCATATAGACGATACGGCATGATCTAATTTTAAAAATCAAATTAGTTTTAACACCCAGCGTGGGTTATTTCTGTTTTCTTGCTTGCTTCATTGCTGTTACCTTCAAGAGAGTGAAACGTCAAGAAAGGTGTTTACTTTAATATCCGCACCTCACGCGTACGTTTGTGTAGTTCCAGTAATTGCCCAGTTCGGCACTTCTCATTTGGTACGCCTCAGACAGCAGGGGTTAACTGTAGTAATACGCCTTTGGGTGCAATGTGGCGTTATTATTTGAGAGGAAATTTCTTTTTTGGCTTTTGACCAAAAGAACATCATTGATTTTATAGATTTCGGTCAGTTAATGGAACTTATTTATCATAGTCTCTTTCTCTCTCTCTCTATCTCCCACGCACTTCTCTCTGTATTTTTCAATCTGTTTCTTTCTCTATAAAAGACTTAGATTCGTTAAACGCATCTACTTATATCGTTTAATGTTTATAGCAGCCAATCAATATTTGAAATAATAATCAATCAAAACTTAGAGATAGGATTTCAAACGTCAAACCTCGTTCAATAAAAAAGTTAAACAAATATCAAATGACGAAAGCGAGGACCTTACTCATCTAAACATGAACGCTTTAAAATAACCAGACAATCATGTGTTAAACATTAGCCAATGAAAACAGAGAGATTTTATACAAGATTTCAACTAATTAAATTACACTAATAAAACATATTATGAAATGTATCAAGTCTCAAATAAAAAGAGACTGAACAAAAGAAAACGACTTTATTAGACTCTTAAAAACTGTATCACAGGACACTGACTCATATTCCGAACAAATTTTAGGAATTGAATTTCCGGCTTTAAGTAAATCTTGATTTCGAGAACCAATGAAGCGTGCGTCTTATTTATAGTCGCAAATGATATGATGACAAGGAAATGAACATATTAGATTGTTTTGAAGTTGTTGTTTTTTTTCTTTAGGAAAATCTCGTAAAAACTCGGCGTGGACAAATGAGTCAACGAGATACAAGGCGCGTCAAAGAGACAAGTTGTGAAACTAGCTTTTTTAAAAGTTGTTAACATTCTTGAAAAAGCGGAAACTTTTGAGGTCAGCCGTTACAAGTCTTCAGTACAAACACGTAGACGATACATAAAATCTCATTTGCTATCACGTTTTGTTTGAAATTATAAACGTAAGAAGTAAATATGATATCCTAGAACTGTTCTCTTCTAGTCTCCAAAATTGTATTTTAGCGTTCTAAATCCTGAGAGTTTCAGATCTTCTAAATTAGAAGGATTTCTTACATTTTTTTCCTGCCATTATCGAACGCAGCTTTTCTAAAGAATATTTTTTATATTAAGAGAGACCTGTGATATATAGAACAACAACAACAAAAAATAAAGACCCCCCCCCCAAAAAAAAAAGCAAACAAAAAAAAACAACTGGTCCGAATGAATCAATCTATCATAGTAACATCCTTGGCAGAAGTACACTTTATTTTATTGTTTTGGTCAAAGAGGACCCTATTTAGAGGATTCTTGTTGTAATATAATCGATATCCAATTTAGTGTTGGCCACGCCCATTACAGTCTATTTATCCTTTTGCAATGTTGTTATCATGCTCAGTTGGCGCTGCTCGCATTTGTTATTGTCAATGAAATTCACTTCTTTCCGGCTGTGCAATTGGTCATTCATTGCCAATCGCTCCAATCACTCCAATCTTACGTCACTGCATCACACTGATATAAACTCTATTAAAAATGCTCCTGGATAATATTATTTCTGTTTTGATTTGCTGGTCGGAAACACTAGAATCAAGCAGGTGCGGAAGTTTAAATATTTGGGAAGCGTTCTGACAGAGGACGGTAAATGCGACACTGACTGAGATCCGTAGGCGTATTGGGACGGCCAAGGACGCATAAGCTGGGCAGAATATTGCGAGACGGGAGGATTTCTTTGGTAACGAAGAAAAGAATACGGAGCTTTACGTGACATCTGTCCTTCTTTACGGCAGCGAATGTTGGACGATTTCCTCAAAGATGACGAAAAGACTCGAGGCAACGGAGATGTGGTTCTACAGAAGGATGATAAGGATATCATGGACCAAGCGTGTGAACAACGATGAGGTCTTAGAGATGCAAACAAGGACGGGGGATTATACTTAAAATTTCAATAACTACAGTGTATTTCTTTTTATTTTGACAGAAAATAAGCACTTAACTATAAAAACAATTATCATACAACAGCATCATGTTTTAATTTCGTCAATAAAACCATCACCTACCTTAATGACTGCTTTACAAATTCATAGCATTCTTTCCAACAGTTTTTGAAAAAAGTAGATGGCAGATCTTCACACGCATTCTTTAAGTACTGAAAAGGCTCACTCTCACTCTTTGGGTATTCTCTTCAGATTCTCCTATACAATTCATTCCATACTAATTCAGTAGGAAAGCGGTCAGGAGATTGAGGCTGTCAAGTTATACTTTCCAAAATTTTGTTCCTTTTTTGTCTTGAGGAAATTTTGACATAATTTAGAAGAATTTTTGGGATCGTTGTCTTGTTAAGATGTGAATTATTTCCAGTAATGCGAAAACTAGATGGTATAGCATGCCTTTGCAAAATCGAATGATATTCTTCATTTTTATGATTTCCTGGACCTGAATCAAATGTTCAGCTCTTTCTCTCTCCCAACAACATAACAGATTCACTACCATGTTTAACTGTAGGAACCACACATTCATCATCCACTCTTTCTCCTGATTTTCATCTCACATGCACTCTCCTCTACGAAAAAGTATAAATTTGAACTCTGTACACACTAAATTTTGCCACTCTTTCAATGCCAAGTTCTGATACTATTTTACCCATAAGTTTTTTCTACTTATTCACCATCCAAAACAGGGTTTGTTCATAGCTATGCACCCCACTAAGCCCCGCTGATCTAAGTCGATTTTTCACAGTTGCGAGCAACACAGGTTGCTATCGAGAGAAATTATATTCAGCTGTCAACTCTGGTGCAGTTTTCCTTCTATTTTCTGCTCTCAATAAGTGTGTATCTTCAACAGCAGACGTCACTTTTTGTGCCAGTTTTTAACTGCCTTTGTAACAAATATTGCACCCCATATTTACAAAGCTTCTTCTTCTTGGCAATTTGTCTTTGAGAGTAGCTTTCGCTGAATAAAATTACCCGCTTTGATTTTGTCATTTTGTGCAAATTACTTCAAAATTAAAAATTAAAAATCTATGAAAATACTGTCGTAATAGCACAATCTTTTTTTTTTCAAATAGTGACAGCTACATATATTTTGTTTACGACATTAAACTGCATTAAGATTTAACTTAAAATTTTTTACTAATCTCAAAAAGTCTACTGAGGAATTAATGGTGCAAGCAAAATATAATTTTTCTCATAGAAAATATTCATAATTTAGCAAAATGTATTGTGGGCAGAGAAATCCAAATTTGAGTTTTTTGTAGTAAGAGATACCTAGAGAAAGACTGAAAAGTAAAAGCAAATACACTGCAGTCACTGAAATTTTATCGTATACTTTTATAAAATATCTCTTTTTAAAGTGTTTTTTTAAAATAAATGCTGGGTGGCCCCAAATTTTTTAACTATTGTGTAAATCTGCGTTCACTTTCTTACATTTGTCCTTTCTACGCAGGTTTTCTGTTATAACAATGTGGGACTCTTAATAACAAAAGTGATTAAAACAAAGAAAAACATTAGGAAAGTGAACGAGATTGGCTCGGCTGCATGTCCAGACACGTTAGAAAAAAATGAAATTTCAGCATCCGACATTTTCAGCGTTTCCACGTGGAAATTAAGGTTTCTTGAATGTGCGAGGCGGTAGACGAAATAAATTCTGTTAAAAAAACGGGGCATCTACTTAAACACGGGTATCTACGAAAAAATAACGTTTGAGATAATAAAAAATATGTTGAAATGAAAAAAAAAATATTAATTCTTTCGAAATTGTTTTGTTTTCGTTTTGGATACGAATCTGGGCAGATATGCATCTCAAAACGTCTGAATTTATAAGTGTGCTTTAAATGCAAAATTGAAACATACTTTTATTGTGAAGCTCTTCGTAGCTGAGCTGTAATAGCACGCCGGATCAGGCGGTAGTTCTGTCTTCAAATGCGGACGCATTTTCCTTATTAAGTTTTTTTAAGTACCCCATCGAAGGTAGAAAATCCACTAAGACAGAAGGGGGCTATTGAGTGTGAGAGAATAAGAAAAAAAGACACATTATTAAGTAGTGACAATAATAAAGAAAAGGAATCAAGAAGATAGGAGATAACGATTGACATTGCATTTAAAGTTTTGAAGATCAAAGCTGACTGGAGAGTTCCACAAGCGAGAAGTGCGAGAAAAGAAACTGTTGGTATACGACTTACGTTTACATCTAGTCAATTCAAATGTGAATTGAGGAGACCTAACCGCCAATCTAGAACTGCGCTTAAATTCATAAAGACCACGTAGCACAGTGAAGAGCTCATATGAACAGTTGCCATGAAAGTATTTATAGAAAAGGCAACTTTATGGCGGTGGAAAGGTGACTGAAGACGAGACGTAAGATCAATACCAATAATATTGATTAGTAACATTCTGCTTTCGATTTTTTCAAGAATCTCTAAATATACAACAGGAACACCGGCCCTTATGTGACAGCAACAAAATCTTTTGTACAATCGAACGGAAATCTTGGAAGTACTTTCATGTTAAGCTCTTTATTGCTTTTTTAAAATCAATTTCACCCCAGCAAAGTAGAAAAGCCACTAAAACACAAGCGGCTACTGGGTGTGGTAATACTGTGCTGAAATTCATAAAGTCTAGGTACCATAGAGAAGAGGTCATCTGAACAGTATAGGTACCATAGAGAAGAGGTCACCTGAACAGTCTAGGTACCATAGAGAAGAGGTCATCTGAACAGTTGGCATGGAAGTATTTATAGAAAAGGCATAAGGAAGCTACGTTACGACGGTTGGAAAGGGACTAAAGCCGAGATGCCAGGTTAGGACCAATAATAATTAATGCTGATTCTTCTTTGGATTGTATCAAGAATTTCTAAATATACAGCAGGAGCACCGGTTCATATGTGGCAGCAATATTCTAAACATGAATAAAAAAAAACTTTAATATTTCTTTTATTAGAACAAAATTTCTTCCGGTGAAAATTTGCAAGTTTATTAGTTTCATTTTTTAAAATGATTAGTTTTTCTTTTCGTCTTGTTCTTTTTGCAGTTTTCTTTATCTCAATGTTCAAGTGGTTATCCTCTGCAACCGTTAAGCAAGTAATTTGAGTCGGAAATGAAGAATGGGGTTTTGACCAGATTAAACTCGAATCTCTTATTTTGGGGAGTCTGTCAGACAGGTACGACGCCTTATCTATTAGGCTCATTTGTCCTCTTCTCTATCAAGAGTATTTTCGTGTTTGTATGACACTGGTGATTTTGAAGTAGCAATGTTCTACTTGAACTGTTACAAACATTTTTCTCTCTCTCTCTCTTTACATTCACTTAACGCTCACGTCACGTACCTCTCTCTCTCTCTCACTTTTTAGCTCTCACCCTGTACCCCCCTCTTTCTCTCTCTCACCCATACTCACATTTCCTGATACTGATCGTACTTGGTAATGAAGAATATAATTACATGCCGACCCCCAGGGCAAGCAGTGTTTTACTATATACTTCACTACCTAAATCAGGCGTGTAGTCTTTGAAATTGGAACAAGAACGAGAAAGGGTAATAAAAGTGTCTAGATTATAAAAGAGTGACTGCTGGTTCCTTGAGCTTTGTTCGACTCACATTGTAATCGGACAGACGAACACTGACAAAACACGAATAAGAGATTTTGCTCTATTTCGCCTGCTTTGTCGACTGATTATTACACATGATGCTTCGTTTGCCTCAACTCAATTCTCCATGAATCTTTTCATTGACCCTTGCTCAACTTTATAAGAAGCTGCTAGCGAGTCTTTGTCAGTTCTAATATAAATTTTATTGTCTGTTTGTTAAAGTTAAATGATTAGATTCCTTTAGCGATTCGGGCTAATCGGATCGCTCGCCCATTTCTGACGCGACAGAAAAAATAAGTGCAACTGAGGGTTTATTTATTTTACAGTCTTTATAGCAAATGGAGATACAATAGAGAAAAACCCTTAAAAACACACGCTAAAATGCATCTATCTATCTATCTATCTATCTATCTATCTATCTATCTATCTATCTATCTAGAATTAACATCAATCTCTATCTATCTATCTATCTACGATTAACATCTATCTATCTATCTATCTATCTATCTTGTAGTATCCGCATATTCTGATTGTTCAGAAACTAATTTTATTGGTTCGTTTTAGTAAGAAGGATAATTAGAAACAGGAGTAGATAGAGCTTTTAACTAATTAATCACTTAAATACTTCAGTATTGAATTTCTAGTTTTCATAAAATTAGTTATGGTGGGGGTAATAAATATAAAAATATTTTTACATGACTTAAAAAATAACATATTTATAATAATTTCCATCGTTTGTGAATATCTTCTGAAAGTTTTATTAAAATCTGACAATTATTTTTATTTTTGCAAGATTTTCAAAATTAATGTCTGTCATTAAAAAAAAAAAATGAACTAAAATTTTCTGTTACGTTTAGTACTTCCGCTGACGAAGAGAAACAAAGTTTTTTTTAATGAAAAGTTAGAATGTTCTGAAAAAAAAACGGAAACATTTTTTAAAAAAATAATTAAAAAATACTTTGTTCTTTCCTCTTATAGCATAAAGATTTTGACGATAAAATTTTGTTTACGTTAAATTTAAGGCCGTTTTTATCCTGCTATGCTCATTTTCCAGCAACCTCATGCCGGTCCCTACTATGAAGTTATTAGTAAGGAGACATACATTACTTCGTACTACAAAGTCTGGGAAGTTGTAGAGAGCCATGATCACCTACAATCTGAATGAACGCGGAACATAAAAGACGAATGTTATTTGTTGAACATGCATATCATTGATTTTAATAGCACCCTCACAAACCGATTAATAATATTTTTAAATCGAACGTTTTTCCCCTGTTCATATGTAGCTATCCACCAAGAACTATCGAACCAGCGTCTGATCAAAATAAATAAAGAGTTTAAAAATATTTCTTAAGGAGGAATTAAACGCGAGCAGGACATATAATGCCATTTTCACACTAGTACGGTTTCTTTATGTTAGCAATCTATATTATAAAAAAAGAGCTGTTTCTCTGTCCGTCACATACTGGTTACGCGTGACTTTACATACGAGAATGTAATTTATACACGTATGGTTTGTGCATGAGTAACTAATACCATTGTACCATTTAATGTACTAGAATTTCTTTGCAACACGTGTGTTGAAATCTTCACAGTATTTGGTATTGTTGAACATTTTTGAAGACATTTACAAACTCTACGTTTTGTTTAATTTCGCAAAGCAACCGATGAAATTTGAATAAACTGATTTGTTTAGAAAAATACTTTGACAAAAACTCTTCTTCACGATTTAATAATTTCTTTAATTTAATGTAATTTTATAGGACTTATGGTAAACAGTACTTTCAAGAATTTTTCTTCCTGTTTCCTTTTCAACAGCAAATAATAAATTCTTAGGATTTCTTACTCTTGAGCATGCAACATACAACTAACCATGCGTGAATATTTCTTACTCGAGCCAAATAGCAACTTTTTGAAGCGTTTGGTCATGTGATTTGTTTATATTTCTTGTAAACGCAGGGCTAAGAGAAAACTGGATTCTTGAATCTAAAAACTTATAGAAAAGTTATGCAAAAAACAATATTTCATTTTTATTAAATAAGTATTTGTTATTTTAATCATTAAATTATTTTAAAATACTGGGAGCATCACTGAGTTTAATAGCGCCCACCTTAAAACTTTTAATTTAAAAAAAAAAAATTAAAATTTATTGTACTAAGCTACGCACACTAATAAAACCAACTGTACTTTGTACCCCCTTACATGTTTGCACGTCTCTCCAAAGTTTGATTTCTATCGGTCAATGTATGACTAGTTTAGAAGTTTTGACGAACAGTCTAATGGAAGACACATAATTTTATATATAGACACACACACACACACATACACACACAATTTGACTGAGTTTGAAATAAAGCACTGGTATAATAAATTCCTCACGGTCTGAACAACACTTACCCTAATCATAGAGTTGGAGATAAGAAAAAAAACTCTTTTAAAATTTAAAAAATCAGCTAATTATAAGATCTTATGGAACTTTTTGGAAATTATTTTTTAGTAGAAAAAATTTTTTAAAGATTTAAAAAATATTGCAGAAATGTTTTTAGATCGATTATTGAATTAAAACTTACACGCTGATATGTAAATGCACACACATATACAATTTAAATGAGACTGAAATGGAAATCTGTTTCGCAGGGGTTAATTTCACTTTCTGTGCGACAACAGCCTCGGAGTAACAGGGAAATAGTATAAGCAAGCGTTTTAAATTCATTTTTATGGAACTTTCACTATTTAAAATGAATATATTTCTTAAATAAATGTACTATATTAAATAAAGAAACAATTTAGATTTTAAATTTGTTCATCTTGCCGTCAGCTAAGAGACGGATACAAAACTAATAAGTACAAGTGTCTTGCAGCCTGGGTCAGTCTGGTCTTTACGGGAGAATGATCAGCCACGCGCTAATTCTCTGCCAAACATCGTGTCATGGTCGTGATGAGACTTGCATCAGGACATCTGGCGGCAAGACACAGTTTCAAGGAGAGATTTAATTGGGCATTTAGCTAAGGGCTTCAATGCGAAATAAGGAAAACAATACTTAACTTATCACCAGTACGCTACCCTCTAATTATTACATTTTTATTCAAGCAAAAAACGTTTCTTGCATCTTATTACATCTATCTCTAGTGATCAATGTTTAATGAGATAAGCTTTTGTCACAAACCCACAGATGTAAGGCACACAGTGGGAATCAACCTCAGCACTTGTAAGAATAACTTTTACTAGCTTCATAAATGTTGCTTATATATATATATAAATTTCCGACTGACGCGAATTCAGCCGGTTTTCGATTCTAGCCAGAGGCAACCGGACGTCTAGCCACACTGATGAGCTGTGATACAGCGAAACAGTCTGTCTGTGGATGACAATATATATGCTCCTGAAAATTTATTTCGGTTGAGCTCTCTGGGGAGGATGTGTGGGTTTGTAAACAGTGACTATTACGGCTAATAATGCAAGACTCTTCGGTAAATCGAATCGAGTTCTCTCAGTCACTGTGTGTTTATCTAAATATAAATACGCTTAAATTCACCTTCTTCTCTGCCGTGCGCCAACGGCTTCAGGGTAAAATTTCCGACTGACGCGAATTCAGCCGGTTTTCGATTCTAGCCAGAGGCAACCGGACGTCTAGCCACACTGATGAGCTGTGATACAGCGAAACAGTCTGTCTGTGGATGACAATATATATATATATATATATATATATATATATATATATATATATATATATACCGGGTGTAATTGTCCAAATCGTGTAACAGCATAGGATAATTGTCCATCCCACAAAATGTTTAAAAAAACACAAAACTAATTGACTTTTTTTCCAGATTTTCAGATAAGACGTTTAGCGATCTTGACACCATTTGTCGTAAGAATCACTGAAAAACTCTTTGAGTTATTCAGTTAGAAAGAGAACAAGTTAAAGTCATTTTGTGTCAGCCCCACTATGTCTTCCCAACTGAGCAATGGTGAGAGGAAAAAGACCATTGAGGCCTTCAGTAATAAAGCCAACATTCATACTCTGGTTTACATCTTCAAACTCCATTCAAGAGCCATCAAGATAACGGGCAATAAGTTTAAAAAGATGGAACATTAGAAAGGAAAACTGGATCAAGGGGTCGCAAGAGCCAGAGAGATCATCGTTTCATCTTAGAGCTAAATACATTCTTATTATTCAAAGTAGAGTTCAATAGTGTTATAAAATCCTCGGAGAATTCCAGTCAGATATCTTTAATCATTTCTAAGATACAACAGTTCAAAGCTTAATCTAACAATTGGGTGATTTTTGTTTTGTTTATTAATTATTTTATTATTTTATATTATTTACTTAATTGTTTCTTATATTTTCTTTGTTTTTATGCTTTGGTATTAGGGATAAAATTTAATAAAGTTATTGGATTTTTTAGTAATTTTGGTGATGATGCCGTTGCAGTTAGCGCAGAAAGAAATTGTTTTCATACCTGCTAAAGGTGTAGTGGCACCTAATTGAATGCATGGCACTTACAGGCACTGTGCAGTTTAGAGTACAGCCGATAGAGTTTGTGTATTTTCGAACGCCTGAGGCTAAAGATGCAAAGCCTCTTGTACAAACCAGTGCAGTCACTCTAACAGTCTGTTCGGCTGGGGACAATTGAAAGCGCTACTCATTAGTAGGCAGCTATCTCTAAATTTTTATCACTTTAGTACTATAAAACGGAATATATATATATATATAAACTGCGTCTAGAGATTATATGCAAAACAGGTATTGTCAAATATTTAATGTAAAATTCATAGATATGTGTTATCCAATGAAATAATTTGTACTATTATGTATAGCGAGTAATCATGAAAGAAATTAAGTCCCAATTTTCAATTTCAGATTGATATTTAGTATTTTTTCAGTAATTATAGCAATTAGCAGTGTCAAGAGATTATTTGCAAGAACTAGAATTTACTATTATGGCTCGTAAAAAAGAACTAACAATGAATGAAAAGAACAATATAATCAAAGAAATTAGCAAAGGAAAGTCTTCGCTTCAAATTTCTAAGGATTTGAAAAGGGATCATCGAACAATCAAGAAAATATGTCAAATGGGAATTCAACCAAAGAAAAAAAAGTCTCAGGCTGAATTCAGGAATATAACAAAGCGAGATCTATCACATATCCGAAAAGAATCAATAAGAAACCCAATTGCGTCAAGGGCGTTCATATTTGAGGCCGCTGGAGCACCTATGGTGTCAAGGGAAACAAGGTGTAAAGCATTAAGGAAGTTTGTTGATGTAAAAAATCAAATAAAGAAACCCATTTTAACAAAAAAAAAACATAAGAAAAGAAGATTGCAGTGGGCAAAAAATACATGAAAACTGATTTCAGTAAAGTGCTTTTTACAGACGAATCAAAGATCACCCTCGATGGGCCCGATGGATGGGCTCGAGGATGGGTTTGCAAGCAACATGACTCAAGAAAACCTTTTAAACGCCAACAAGGCGGCGGTGGGATCATGATATGGGCTGGGATTATTGGTAATGAGCTCGTGGGTCCATTTTAAACTGAAAGATGGGTTTAAAATGAATTCCAAAACTTACTGTGATTTTCTAGAGCAATATTTCTTTGAATGGCTTGATAACCAGTCTTTAGCCAAGCGTAGATCTATGATCTT
Organism: Acanthosepion esculentum; assembly: GCA_964036315.1. Classification (NCBI taxonomy): domain Eukaryota; kingdom Metazoa; phylum Mollusca; class Cephalopoda; order Sepiida; family Sepiidae; genus Acanthosepion; species Acanthosepion esculentum. The sequence continues at coordinate 6,086,025 of OZ038480.1, read as the reverse complement.
TATGCAAAACAACGCACCAAGTCATGCATCAAAGTTTACTAAATCCTGGTTGAAAGAAAAGGTATTTGTTGAAGATTCTCTTATGGACTGGCCTTCAAATAGCTGTGACTTGAATCCCATTGAGAACCTGTGGAGCATCCACAAGAGAGATATTTATTCTAATGGAAGGCAATTCAACAGCAAGTGTGACCTCTGGGAGGCAGTTAAAGTTGCTGCAAACAACTTACCAGCCGCTAAAATTGCAAATCTAACATCAGATGTTGACAATAGGCTGCTAAAAGTTATTGAAAAGAAACGAACATTTGTGCAATAAATTTTAGGAGGTTCTTATTATTTTTTGTTAATATATCATTTATTATTTTAAATGCTTTTCTTTTAAGAAATTGACGAATTTGTTCTAAAATCTTTTCATATTATTTTTTTTACATTAGTTTTACAAGGTATAATAATGTAAAAGTATCAAAATAAATAGTTGCAAATTAGTCTGTTTTGTTAACTTAGTAAAATTTTTTCCAACCAAAAACAATAGTTTTCTCTATCATTATATATCTAAGTTAATAATATTGAGTAGAATCTAAACAACATCATAATAGGACTTTTAACATTAAAGACGCAACTCTTTATACCAATTCATAACTTGCATATAATCTCTAGACGGAGTTTATATATATATATATATATATATATATATATATATATATATATATATATATATATATATATATATATATATATACTCTACTTAGTGTATTGAGCACTTTACGTAGTTACTTTTACTCGTTTTGGAGTTTTTTTCTTTGGACTCTGAACTTGAATTCTGGACGATTGTTTTCGCCTCAATTTCATGTTCTTAGTTTTTTCTTTTTTTATTCCTCATTTTTCCTTGGGTATTGGTTTGTTCAACTACAAGCCGAAATACCTAAGGTTTTTCCAAGCTAGTACCACTGTTTATATGATTATATATTTAAAGACATTTTTATGTTTATACATTCGTTTTATAGATAAAAACTATTTAAGTAAATTCTCTGTTTATAATAAACAGTATTAAACAAAATTTACCGGCCTGAATGTCCGAAAAATATTCATAGAAAATATTCGTCTTCCGACAGGAATCGAACCTGTATCCTATACGGAACCGTCATATAGCCTGACGTGTCTTAACTGATTGGGCCACATAGGAGCGTTCGGTTAGCGAGGTCGATTTTACGGTCTTTAAACTTCAATCTTCCATGAATCTCTCACGTACATTAATATCTGCTCATGGCGTATCAAATGTAAACAAATGACGTCACAGATTATGAAATGGACAAAGTCCTACAATTATTTTAAGACATTTTTATGTTTATATATATATATATATATATATATATCTGTGTGTGTGTGTGTGTGTGTGTGTGTGTGTGTGTGTGTGTGTGTGTGTGTGTGTGTGTGTGTGTGTGTGTGTGTAATATTTATATAGTATCATTTTATCATTTTAACCGTTAACATTGTTTTGATTTTTTTTTTAATCATATCACTCCAAACAAGGTGGGAATGTCACTAGTATGCAGGAGGTTACAGAGAGTGAAAGTGAGAGCAAAGTCTGGGTTTAGGGGAGATAGAGAAAAGGATAAAAGATGAACGGGGTTCAAAACAACAGAAGATGGCGATTGAAGTTGCATTTAAATTTTTGAAGATTGTAGTTTTCAAGGAAGCTAGTTCCACTGTCGAGAAGTGCGAGAAAATAAACTACTGGAGTAGAAGTGGTGGTTACATTTAACTATTTCAACAGTAAAAATGGTGAGACCTAAATGCCAATCTAGTAGCACGCTTAAATTCATGTCGTCGGGGCACCAGTGAAAAAAGCTCGTCAGAGCAGTTGTCATGAAGATATTTGTAGAAATGACAGAAAAGCCAAGTCACGTCGGTGAGAAAGTGACTGAAGTCAAGATGCCAAGTCGTGATCGATTACATTGCAAATCCTTTCTTTGGATTTTGCCAAGAACCTCTAGATGAATAGCAGGAGCACCAGATCAGATATGCACGGCTTAATAATAGATTTATAAATGTGCAAGATGGACTTTGACGGGAAAAACCATCTGCCAAGACTCAATGAACCAACTTTGCTTGCAGTAGATGCTGCTATTGATTCAATGTAGTTATTTCACTTCAAGTTAGTTGTAAATGTGAGGCCAAGAAGGTACACTGAGACGCTCTTCAGGAGTCGAGCATCATCTATGCTGATGGCGGGCAGGGAAGCTTCCTTATTGTGGTTAAAGGAGAGCAGTTTACTTTTGCAGGCATTAAAATTTACAAGCCATTTCCTGCCTCAGTTAACTACTGATTGGAGGTTCTTTTCAAGAACTGCGGCCATGTTAACTTTGTCAGCTCTGCCAGATTTGCTATTGAGACAGCATAAATGCCTACTTGGGAACTGATGACATCAGGAAGATCATTGCTGAAGATCAGAAACAGTGTAAGATCCAGGATAGAGCCCTTGAGGACACCCGCGTTAGTGTGAAAGGATCTGGAAGAGAGCCCATTCAGAAAGACCTTCATATCACGATTTGACAGGAATGACTCAATTAAACAAACAATCGTCCTGTAATATCGTAGTCCTGAAGCTTACGTAGAAGAACAGCACGTCAGACGTTTTTGAGATATCTAAAGTCACAGCTCAAGCTTTGGCGTTATTATCAAGAGCTTGATATACGTATTCAGTGAATGTCGTAAGCACTTTTTATTGAATTTGAAGTACCATTTCTATTTATTAAGTTCGAGAAATCTTAGTGAAGAATGGAACCTGCGTCCCACTTTTGTAGTTGAAATTGCAGTTTATCTGGTATGCTTTACCGCTCGGTCACGAAAGACTTCAGAATAGGCAAGTCTCTTTTTACTCGATGTAAGGAAAGCATGAATTGCGTATATATATATATATATATATATATATATATATATATATATATACATATATATATATATATATATATATATATATATATATATATATATATATATATATATATATATACTGTCATCCACAGACAGACTGTTTCGCTGTATCACAGCTCTTCAGTGTGGCTAGACGTCCGGTTACCTCTAGCTAGGTTCGAAACCCGGCTGAATTGGCATCAGTCGGAGATTCTACCACTAAGCCTTCGGCGCACGGCAGGGATGAAAGTGAATTTTAGCGTATTTATTTTAGATAAACACACTGAGAGGACTTGATTCGCTTTGCCGAAGAGACTTGCTATAATAGCCGTAATAGTCACTGTTTACAAACCCACACATCCTCCCCCAGAGAGCTCAACCGAAATAAACTTTTCAGGAGCCTACACACACACACACACACACACACACACACACACACACACACACACACACACATACATATACATATATATATATATATATATATATATATATATATATATATATTATGGTTATATATAAAATTATGGTTATCCTTATGGTTATATATATATATATACAAAATGGAAAAAGTATTTGTGACGCGTTTCATTCGTTAGGACTTCATCCGACTGGGTTTGTTGAAGTTGTTGTGACTACACATACGCATGAACGAGAGATGCTGGTAGTTTCAAAATTTTTAAAATAATTTTTTGAAATAATTTTTTGCAATCTAGCAAAATTCATTTATATTCTTTTTCTTTCAATGATCTTTGTTCTTAAATATCCTACATTGTGATAAGAGAAAATCTGCCAAGAATGGTGAAACGTTGTAAGAACTTGGACGTAAATTGACTGTGGCTGACCTAGCGATTAAAGCCTTTTCTGGACATTTTTTTATTTTCTCTTTTAATTACAGTGGCATTTTTTATGTCAAAGTTGTGATCAGTATCGTTATGGTGAACAACCAATGCGTTTTGTGTCTTGTTTTTAGTGACAACAACGTCAACAAAACCCAGTACGACGATGTCCTAAGGGATAAAACACGTTAGAAATATTTTTTTACATTTTGTCTTACAATTTCCTCAATACTGTTCTTGATATATAAAAATATATATCGTTATCGCATATATATATATATATATATATATATATATATATTCTTTATGTATTATATATGATAATGAATTTATCTACTTATAAATCATAAATCTATATATCTACACATATATATACTACCAGTTTTATTTATATATATATATATATATATATATATATATATATATATATATATTATTAACCTTTCGTACTGGGCCTAGACAAAAGCGACACACATACAACTCTGTTTAACCTAAACAGGAGGGAGGTGGCAGTTAATGCACCAACCATATATATATATATATATATATATATATATATTGAGAGAGAGAGAGAGAGAGAGAGAGAGAGAGAGAGAGAACGAGAGAGTGTGTATTGGGGCAGCAGATCATTATTCAAACATATATTGTTAAATAAAATTTAAAACTAGTCAAAAACTTCAGACTAGTCAAACAATACATGACATTGCATCTAGACATGGTTCCGTTGTTAATATTTCGTTCTCTCACGTTGTATGACGTCATAGAACCGCATCATGAATTTACGACCTGCGTCTGCTATTCCGCGACCGTTATCGTCGCACAGCAATCTTTTATGTCAACATAAGATTATTGAAATGTCCATATAACCACTCTGATGATGGCTCATGTGTGCCGAAAGGTTAGATCGACAAACAGTATAATAAAAAAATATCCAAATGTACAATTTTTGTCTTTATTTTCGCCCGAAATTAAAGCAACTAAACGAACGGCTAAAATATTAAAATTATATAACAAATGTAACAAGTATACTAGCTGACCCCACCGGGTCTCCTAGAAATAACTTGTGTAATTGTAAAAATCCCAACCAGTGCCCGTTATTCAACAGGTGTTTAACAAAATCCATAGTATACGGGTGTACTATTACCTCGGTTGAAAATCCCAGGACTCCTGAACGCTTTTACATCGGAAATACAATGAATGATTTCAAAAAGCGCTTTTATAACCATATTTCCTCTTTTAATAACGCAGATAAACGAAACATGACTTCACTTTCTAAGTATTTTGGGGAATTAAATGACAAAGATAAAACACCCAAACTTAAATGGAAAATCCTAAAACAAGCTAGAATCTCATGGTCTCGAAACGAACCGTGCTTTCTCTGCCTGCAGGAAAAAATACAAATACTTAAATACTCGAACAAAGACAATCTGTTAAATCGAAGATATGAAACGGAAATACATTGTAAACATACAAAAGAATTATTAAGCTTAAGATCTTGCTAAAGAAATTTCTAATCTACAAATGAAACCTCTTATATTTATTATGTTTCTAAACATAGCATCGTATCAACGTCAATACAGCCTAGTTGTACTTGTATTATATAATTCATTTTAATTTAACTCTAGACCTAAAATATATTCTAAATTATTCTTACTTCTGTAAATTAACCGTAATATATGACAATCTTAATTCCATTTTGATTACTTTTATTATTTATCCATTATTTGTTTTACACATTTTTACTTAACCTCTTTAATAATTAATATTAATAAATTAAATTTACTTAACCCCTTTATAATTAATATTAATAAATTAATATAATAATATAGAAATTAAAAAAATTAAAATGTTCATTCACATTCGTAAAAACAATTTACATAAAATTAGCAGTCTCACTCTAGATGGAGTGTTGATGCCCCAAGGGTAAGAACTTCTACTGGTGCCGAATCGGTCGGATTTCGATCCAAGCTCCTCTATATCTCCCGTTCTTCATTTTTATCTTCCTATATGCAATAACATCAATTCCCTTTTCCAACTTAATTTATTGAAATTTGAAGGTTAATATTAATTTTAATCTCATTTTACCTTTATTTCTATCTCGATTTCACCACGTTTATTTATTTTTTAATTTATTCGTTATATTACTTGAATTATTTTCTCTTTAATAACTTTTTATGCTAAAAAATAATACGAAAGTTTAAAATGTATGTAGTATTATTCTAATTCATATTGTAAAGTAAACTTTGGTTAAGTATAATTAATATGACAATATAAATATTTTAAATCGGTTTAGTATTCTAATCTATATTAGAAAGTCCGTTTCATAAAATACTCTTGTACTCTTTTACATTCCATGAATAATTGTCTCCAATCACAGGAAGTTTTCAATTAATTTTATTTTATTTTACTTCATTTTATTTATTTATTTTAATCATTTCACCCCAAGCAAGGTAGGAGTACCACTAGCATGCAAGGAGTTACAGAGTGTGTGTGCAAGTTAGTAAAAAGGCGTGATAGAGGAAGGGATGAAGAGAAGGATGGACAATTAGATCAAGGCATCTGTAGATGTCGACTGACATTGCATTTGAATATTTGAAGATTATAGCTATCAGGGAAGAGGAAGTGCGAGACATGAAGCTATTGAAGTAGAAGAAATGGCTACATTTAACCGTTTCGACAGTGAAAGGTTGGGACTGAGATGCCAACCTAGTAACACGTTTAAATTCATGCATTTTGGGAACCAGTGAAAGTAGCTCGTCGGAGCAGTTACCGTGAAAGTATTTGTAGAAAAGACAGAGGGAGGAGACGGCACGTCCGTGAGAAAGTGACTGTAGATGAGATGCCAGATCAGGACCAATCACATATATGTCTCTGGATTTTGTCGAGGACCTTGACACGAACAACGGGGGCATCAGACCATATATGGCAGCAGTAATTTATTCATTTATTTTATTGTATTTATTTATTTATTTTGATGACTCAATTAGTTTCGACATAGTTTTGAAGTCATAATATTTTTCTTTGCCCAACCAAAGTTAAAGAGCTAAATCTACTGTTTTACTCCTAAGCTAGAACAGTAGAGAAGATATGTATTCATGTCTTTTTGAATTTAAATTCGGCTGAGTAATTCCATAATAATATTCATGGCACCCAAGAGATGGAAAATATAGTGGAAAAGCAGATTTTTGTTAGAACCTTTTCAACATACTCAATAGTTTTACTTTAGTAGTTGTGCATATTTCTTGTATAGAATGGTTCCTAGGGAGGAAAGTTTTAAGGTTTTAGTTTCAAAGTCGTTCTAAAAGTTTAACCATGAATTGTATATAGAACTTGACAATTAACCGAAAGCTCAAACAGTATTAAAAGGATTTTTGCATTTGCAGTCTATGTCGAAACAATACGGAATTTATATAATTAAAAAAGGGTTATGGTTGATCATTAAGAAGCTACCGGAAAGTGGGTAGAATCGAAACTTTAATTTGCAGAAAATGGTCATTTTTTTATACCAGTATTGGAAGGTGTTTGTTATACATCTACTAGAATTTGTTTCTTTTTTCTCTTCTGGAATTGTTTTTCTTTTTTTCTTGTGATATTATCTATTTTTTTATTTTAGAATTGTTTCTTTTTATTCTTCTAATATTATCTATTTTTTGTTTTTAGAATTGTTTCTTTTTATTCTTCTAATATTATCTATTTTTTGTTTTTAGAATTATTTCTTTTTATTCTTCTGATATTATCTATTTTTTGTTTTTAGAATTGTTTCTTTTTATTCTTCTAATATTATCTATTTTTTGTTTTTAGAATTTTTTCTTTTTATTCTTCTGATATTATCTATTTTTTGTTTTTAGAATTGTTTCTTTTTATTCTTCTAATATTATCTATTTTTTGTTTTTAGAATTTTTTCTTTTTATTCTTCTAATATTATCTATTTTTTGTTTTTAGAATTATTTCTTTTTATTCTTCTAATATTATCTATTTTTTGTTTTTAGAATTATTTCTTTTTATTCTTCTGATATTATCTATTTTTTGTTTTTAGAATTATTTCTTTTTATTCTTCTAATATTATCTATTTTTTGTTTTTAGAATTATTTCTTTTTATTCTTCTAATATTATCTATTTTTTGTTTTTAGAATTATTTCTTTTTATTCTTCTAATATTATCTATTTTTTGTTTTTAGAATTATTTCTTTTTATTCTTCTGATATTATCTATTTTTTGTTTTTAGAATTGTTTCTTTTTATTCTTCTAATATTATCTATTTTTTGTTTTTAGAATTGTTTCTTTTTATTCTTCTAATATTATCTATTTTTTGTTTTTAGAATTATTTCTTTTTATTCTTCTGATATTATCTATTTTTTGTTTTTAGAATTGTTTCTTTTTATTCTTCTAATATTATCTATTTTTTGTTTTTAGAATTGTTTCTTTTTATTCTTCTAATATTATCTATTTTTTGTTTTTAGAATTATTTCTTTTTATTCTTCTGATATTATCTATTTTTTGTTTTTAGAATTGTTTCTTTTTATTCTTCTAATATTATCTATTTTTTGTTTTTAGAATTTTTTCTTTTTATTCTTCTGATATTATCTATTTTTTGTTTTTAGAATTGTTTCTTTTTATTCTTCTAATATTATCTATTTTTTGTTTTTAGAATTTTTTCTTTTTATTCTTCTAATATTATCTATTTTTTGTTTTTAGAATTATTTCTTTTTATTCTTCTAATATTATCTATTTTTTGTTTTTAGAATTATTTCTTTTTATTCTTCTGATATTATCTATTTTTTGTTTTTAGAATTGTTTCTTTTTATTCTTCTAATATTATCTATTTTTTGTTTTTAGAATTATTTCTTTTTATTCTTCTAATATTATCTATTTTTTGTTTTTAGAATTATTTCTTTTTATTCTTCTGATATTATCTATTTTTTGTTTTTAGAATTGTTTCTTTTTATTCTTCTAATATTATCTATTTTTTGTTTTTAGAATTGTTTCTTTTTATTCTTCTAATATTATCTATTTTTTGTTTTTAGAATTATTTCTTTTTATTCTTCTGATATTATCTATTTTTTGTTTTTAGAATTATTTCTTTTTATTCTTCTGATATTATCTATTTTTTGTTTTTAGAATTGTTTCTTTTTATTCTTCTAATATTATCTATTTTTTGTTTTTAGAATTATTTCTTTTTATTCTTCTAATATTATCTATTTTTTGTTTTTAGAATTATTTCTTTTTATTCTTCTGATATTATCTATTTTTTGTTTTTAGAATTGTTTCTTTTTATTCTTCTAATATTATCTATTTTTTGTTTTTAGAATTGTTTCTTTTTATTCTTCTAATATTATCTATTTTTTGTTTTTAGAATTTTTTCTTTTTATTCTTCTGATATTATCTATTTTTTGTTTTTAGAATTGTTTCTTTTTATTCTTCTAATATTATCTATTTTTTGTTTTTAGAATTTTTTCTTTTTATTCTTCTAATATTATCTATTTTTTGTTTTTAGAATTATTTCTTTTTATTCTTCTAATATTATCTATTTTTTGTTTTTAGAATTATTTCTTTTTATTCTTCTGATATTATCTATTTTTTGTTTTTAGAATTGTTTCTTTTTATTCTTCTAATATTATCTATTTTTTGTTTTTAGAATTATTTCTTTTTATTCTTCTAATATTATCTATTTTTTGTTTTTAGAATTATTTCTTTTTATTCTTCTGATATTATCTATTTTTTGTTTTTAGAATTGTTTCTTTTTATTCTTCTAATATTATCTATTTTTTGTTTTTAGAATTTTTTCTTTTTATTCTTCTAATATTATCTATTTTTTGTTTTTAGAATTATTTCTTTTTATTCTTCTAATATTATCTATTTTTTGTTTTTAGAATTATTTCTTTTTATTCTTCTGATATTATCTATTTTTTGTTTTTAGAATTGTTTCTTTTTATTCTTCTAATATTATCTATTTTTTGTTTTTAGAATTATTTCTTTTTATTCTTCTAATATTATCTATTTTTTGTTTTTAGAATTATTTCTTTTTATTCTTCTGATATTATCTATTTTTTGTTTTTAGAATTGTTTCTTTTTATTCTTCTAATATTATCTATTTTTTGTTTTTAGAATTGTTTCTTTTTATTCTTCTAATATTATCTATTTTTTGTTTTTAGAATTATTTCTTTTTATTCTTCTGATATTATCTATTTTTTGTTTTTAGAATTGTTTCTTTTTATTCTTCTAATATTATCTATTTTTTGTTTTTAGAATTTTTTCTTTTTATTCTTCTGATATTATCTATTTTTTGTTTTTAGAATTGTTTCTTTTTATTCTTCTAATATTATCTATTTTTTGTTTTTAGAATTTTTTCTTTTTATTCTTCTAATATTATCTATTTTTTGTTTTTAGAATTATTTCTTTTTATTCTTCTAATATTATCTATTTTTTGTTTTTAGAATTATTTCTTTTTATTCTTCTGATATTATCTATTTTTTGTTTTTAGAATTATTTCTTTTTATTCTTCTAATATTATCTATTTTTTGTTTTTAGAATTTTTTCTTTTTATTCTTCTAATATTATCTATTTTTTGTTTTTAGAATTGTTCTCTTTTTTCTTCTTCTGATATTATCTATTTTTGTTTTTAGAATTGTTTCTTTTTTTCTTCAGATATTATCTATTTTTTGTTTTCGGAATTGTTAATTTTTTTCTTCTGATATTATCAATTTTTTGTTTTTAGAATTGTTTCTTTTTTTCTTCTGGTATTATCTATTTTTTGTTTGTAAAAGTATTTCTTTTTTTCTCTTTTGGTGTTGTTTCTTTTGCAAACTTGGACCTTCGTTCGCGCATAAAATGGCGTGTTAAAAGAACGGTTTTCTCTTGACACTGCTATTATTTTAACTACCTTCAACCCTCGGCATTGTTTATAGTTTTAAAAAGCAATGGTTAGAATTATAATAAAACCTAAGCGTCTGATGAAAGTGAATTTACACATTTTTTTTGTTCTTGAGAACTGAAAATAGAAACAATAGACAGCATTTATTTACACATTTTATTTCTTATATTGTTTATTGGAATCGTTGGCAAAGCATCAACTAACTGCCAATAGATTCAAACTTCATAAAATGGTAAATAATTAGGATTTTCTTATAATTGGTTCACATATTTTAATAATTTAGTGCATGTTTATAAATTTATTAATAAAGAAATGTTTTCATATTTATTTCTGTATAAATTGGTAAATGATAAATATTGCATTAGTTTTAATACAATTATATTAGATTTTAGAACGCTTTAAATAAATTCAAATCAATTGGCAATGGACCAATGTTTTGCCAATCATTCCAATAAACTTTATAATAAATAGTGTAAATAAACAATTTAATAAACAATGAGTGCTTAATATTTTGGTTGTAAATTCTCAAGAACAAGAAATATGTATGAATTCAATTTCAGCATATATTTGCATTTTATTAAATAAAGATTGCCTAGGAGTGAAAGTTGTTAAAATACCAGCGGTGTCAATGGAAAAACCATGCTTAACATATCGTTTTTGGGCGGGCACAAATGCCCATGTTTGTCGTTTATTTTTTCTTTCTTGAATTAATTTTTGGCTCTTCTGGAACTGTTTTCTTCTTCTTCTTCTCTTTTCTGGTTCCGTTAGAACCAAGTCAAGCAGTGTAATTGAATTGTACAAAAGACCTTCAAGAAAAGTTTTCCGCTCAGCAATATAGTCAATGAAACATTTAAAAAATGTTACCTGTGCTTGCTCTAATATTCTACGTCCGAATATAATGAGTCGAACAATAAGCTGTTGGAAAAGGAACAAGAAAAATACTTAACGCATTAATTACATTCTTTCATTGTGCCGATGACTCAGACTGAGTGTCTAGGGTATTTTATGCAATGCTTATCACGATCTCTGTCAGTTCATGATGTATCGTGGGCTGAGCAAAATATACACATTTGACAATAGATGTCACTTAGAAGCAATAAAATAAGTGTGAAATGTAACTTCTTAAAGCTTGTCCGATGAAATGACGCTGTCACCGTTGTGACCAACGTCTTCAATGTCCTCACCATTTCATTAGTTTTCTTGGATGAAATATATATATATATATATATATATATATATATATATATATATATATATATATATATATATATATATATATGGATGGATGGATGTATGTATTCCATCTTAAATAACTGCCAAGTTGGTTAAGTCACTACATCTACTGGTGATTGTCATTATTACTTTTATTATGAAAATGAAATGATGATGATGATGATGATGATGATGATGATGATGATGATGATGATGGATAACGACTCCTCCGAATTGAGTACACGAACGGCCATCACAGGACACTTAAAGACTATCGAATCTGCGAGGACCGATTTGAGATATAATGTTGTAAATCATTTCTCTACGGCATATCTCCTTCAATGATTATGATCAGTAATTTCATGAGTCGTATTAGTTGTGTCAGGAAATGCTTCGATTCCACAATTTAATACTGTTATCTATATAGGACTCACGGTGGAGTAATGGTTTGGTTTGGTTTGTTTTGTTTTACGGCATATCAACCTCAATGGGTCATTTAATGCCGACAACTTTTTTTTCCTGGTAATATTTTTGTTTTGTCAAATATCTATTTCTGAAAATATTTTTTCCCCAAAATTGTATAGCTGGTAATATTATTCCCCAAAACGTATTGCTGGTAATATATATTTCAAAAACGTATTGCTGGTAATAGTTTTTTCAAAAACGTATTGCTGGTAATAGTTTTTTTTTCAAAAACGTATTGCTGGTAATAGTTTTTTTCAAAAACATATTGTTGGTAATAGTTGTTTTTCAAAAACGTATTGCCGGTAATAGTTTTTTTTTAAAAACCTGTTGTTGGTAATAGTTGTTTTTCAAAAACGTATTGCTGGTAATAGTTGTTTTTCAAAAACGTATTGCTGGTAATAGTTTTTTTTTCAAAAACGTATTGCTGGTAATAGTTTTTTTCAAAAACATATTGTTGGTAATAGTTGTTTTTTAAAAACGTATTGCCGGTAATAGTTTTTTTCAAAAACCTGTTGTTGGTAATAGTTGTTTTTCAATAACGTATTGCTGGTAATAGTTGTTTGTCATAAACTTATTGCTGGTAATAACTTTTTATCAAAAACGTATTGCTGGTAATAGTTTTTTTTTCAAAAACGTATTGCTGGTAATAGTTGTTTTTCAAAAACGTATAGCTGGTAATAGATTTTTTCAATAACGTATTGCTGGTAATAGTTTTTTTCAAAAACATATTGCTGGTAATAGTTTTTTTTTCAAAAACGTATTTTTGGTCAAGGTTTTTTATCAAAAACGTATTGCTTGTAATAGTTTTTTTTTCAAAAATATTGCTGGTAATAATTTTTTTTCAAAAACGTATTGCTGGTAATAGCTGTTTTTCAAAAACAAGTTGAGGAGGGGAGAAATGTAAAGAGGAAGATACAAGTAACCCCTACCTGCCTGTTTTGAAAATCAAAATTCTAAATTTGATATTTGTTTGAATACCAATTACTTCCATTGGTTGGAAACACTTAACTATTCCAGTTATTAGTTAAGATTAATGTACTTTCTAAGGTTAGTTTGACACAAGGCTAAATGAAAGTATGAACATTTTTTGCCTGTTTTGCAAATCCTAATTCAAAGTCCTAGTAGGTCCTTTAAATGGGGTCAAACACCGGCTGTTGCCGTCGATATGAAATAATATGAAGGTTAACAGAAAAAAAGACTCGGTTTGTGACTGCCTGCAACGTCATTCGACCCTTCATTACCGCTAGCACCAAAACTATCCCAGGCTTTAAAGTCAATGATAAAATAGCCTACCTAGGGTAATCTCACCTTAGTCCACTTCAAAGTATTCATCGTTGGGACCTCACACATTTATTCCAATATCCCTTCCAGTTTCCAAACAGTTTGGAAAATCATCTTTTAGGATCTTCACCAGCTGTTACATCGCGTTCTCCTTAATCTCATTCACGATTTGAATATCCCTTCTCTTTCGATAGCGAGATTCTAGTTAGTAGCAAAGCCAGGATTTGAAGGCGACAGGAGGATGTGATGTTTTCCTGTATGAGACACTCGTGCAAAAGTGATACAAAGTTCATTCAGTTGTGCCTCACTGCTCAGACCACAGGTCAGGCATGCGCAATGAAGCTGTCGCTTATTAGTTGCTAAATGGCATTAGCATCATGCAACTATTTCTTAAAATATTCGAAATAGTTGGACGCTTTCCGGACACATCGCGTATATATTATTCAGCACACACACACACACACACACACACACACACACACACACACACACACACAGACAGGATGTCCATGAAGTTAATGTTTACTTTAAAAAATTTATAACTTTATTTGTATTTGCGATAGAAATAATTTGTAAAAAGGATTATAAAGAAGTAAATCTATATTTTTTAAAAGTTTTATTGAAATTTTATTTAAGTTTCCACATGTCCTCCATCATTAGCAATACAAAGGGTAATACGATTTTGCAGTTTACGGAAAACATTTGCCAACTAATTTACAGTAATGCCTCAAATCACATTAGTTATTTTAGCTATACTTAAAACTAGGTACATTAAACTATAACATTTTTTACAGATTATTTCTATCGCAAATACAGATAAAGTTATAAACTTTTTAAAGTGCACACCCTGTATATATATATATATATATATATATATATATATATATATATATATATATATATATATATATATATATATATTATAAGAATTTCACCCCAAGCAAAGCGGGAAACCACTGGCACACGAGGGGTTACAGAGAATTTGGAGCGAGAGCAGATAGGAGTGATAGCGGAAAGGATGAGGAGATGGATAGTGGATAGATCAAGGCAACTGGAGATGTCGATTGACATTACATTTGAATAGTTGGAGATTATCAGGGAAACAGGAAAAGGGAAGGGAGTTCCACAGGCGAGAGGTGCGAGACATGAAGCTATTGGAGTAGAAGAGACGGCTACATTTAACAGTTTCAACAGTGAAAAGGTGAGAGCGGGATGCCAGCCTCGTAGGACGCTTGAATTCATGAAGTCTGGGAACCAGCGAAAGCAGCAATATATATATGTATATATATATATATATATATATATATATATATATATATATATATATATATATATATATATATATATATATATATAAAAGTGAACTTAGTGAATCTCTGATATTGAGCACTTTATCCTATAAATATAGCACACCTTAAAACTATATATATATATGTATTAATGTATGTTTGGGAAGCAACCCTTCTTTTAAATATGTTTCATTGAAGACGGCAGACAAGGAAAATTTAATAAATTTTTTATTATGTTTTTCAGTATTCTTACCTTTTTCCCGTTTGGTGGAAGTAAGGAATGTTCATATTGTCTATTGTCTCAAGCGCTCTCGGCCACTTCTTCAGCCATTTACAACGGGGTTTGTTATTAGGTGCTGTTAATTTCTCTACACGTTTCACTGTGTTTTTGTGTTGTTTTGTATATATATATATATATATATATATATATATATATATATATATATATATATATATTGCATCGGCAGCAGCCAGGTTTTTGGAAGGTGTTATTCGCACTTTTGAAAAAAACGATTGATAAATTCGATAGGCATAGAATTTATCCTTTTTAGTAAAACTTGTTTAAAAGAACAAATGCTACCTAATTATGTTACATACACACACACATATATATATAAATATTTATATATATATATATAAATATTTATATATATATATATATATATATATATATATATATATATATATATATATATATATAATATTGATTATAATAAATTCTGTGCTCGATGTAAATAACAGTAAAAATTTATACTAATAAAAAAATACACTGTGAGAAAGAAGGCATATTCATTAATAGTATATATATATATATATATATATATAGATATATAGATATATATATATTTAATATATTTAATATATTTTATTGTTATACGTTATTTATATAGACACAAATATTTACGTAAATGCTCTGATTATAATAAACAGTATTAAACAGACCATTTATTATTATTATTATTATTATTATTATTAGTTTTTTGAATTATTAGTTTAATAATTTATTATTAGTTTATAATAAACAGTATTACACAGTGCATTTATTTAAATATTTGTGTCTATATAAATAACGTGTAACAATAAAATATATTAAAAATAATTGTCGGAATTTGTCCATTTTCGTTGTATATATATATATATATATATATATATATATATATATATATATATATATATATATATATGAATAAATATAGCCTTAGTGTGTGCTACATTTATGGGATAAAGTGCTCAATATCAGAGATAGAGCGTGTGTAAATATAAAAGTGAACATAGAAGTCAAAACTTAGAAGCGACAGTCTGTTTCATGCTAGACGCAATCGTCAGGCAACCTGACGATTGCGTCCATATATATATATATATATATATATATATTGCGTCCATATATATATATATATATATATATATATATATATATATATATATATATATATATATATATATATATATATATATACAACGAAAATGGACAAAGTCCGACAGTCTGTTTCATGCTAGACGAAATCGTCAGGCCACCTGACGATTGCGTCCAGCATGAAACAGCCTGTCGCCTCTGAGTGTTGACTTCTATGTTCACTTTTATATTTATATTTACATACGCTCTATCTCTGATATTGTGCACTTTATCCCATAAATATAGCACACCTTAAAACTATATTTCTTCATATATATATATATATATATATATATATATATATATATATATATATATATATATATATACAGACCATTTATTATTATTATATATAATAATATATAATATATATAATATATAATATATATATATATATTATATATAATAATATATAATATATATATATACAGACCATTTATTATTATTATATATAATAATATATAATATATATATAATAATATACAATATATATAATATATATATATATAGTTGGCCTGACGATTGCATCTAGCATGAAACAGACTGTCGCCTCTAAGTGTTGACTTCTATTTTTACTTTTATATTTACACACGCTCTATCTCTGATATTGAGCACTTTATCCCATAAATATAGCACACTTTAAGACTATATTTCTTCACATATATACATATATATATATATATATATATATATATATATATATAGGGGAGAGAGAGTGAGGGGGATACAATTTCGTACAATTTCAAACATTTCTCTATATTTCGGACCATTTTCCTGGTTTCAATATTGAAAATATAAGTTATCCAATTATCTTCCATAATCTATTAGAAAAAACGATAAAACGAACAGTTACGAAAAGATACAAAGTGATATATAAAAATAATGATGCAGAAAATAAAAACTCTTGATAATGGCTTTTGAAAACCGAATGTTAGTCAGACACCGGATAATTTAATTTATATTTAAATATATTCCAAACCAGGAAGATGGTCTGATATATCGTAAAAAATCAATTAAAAATGCTTAACAAACAACATCCGTTTGTCTTTAATGTTAACTGCTACTATTTTTTCTTTTGCAGAAGGAAAAATTTATTATAATCAAGTCAAAATCCTTTCATTTTTAATTATAAAGATTTTCGATTCGACCGATTTATGAATTTAACTAATGATTTAATGTTATTTTAATATATTTTATCAGTATTTTTTTCTTTTCTTTTTTTGTTGTTACCTGCTGAAGAGTTAAAATCACAAATTTCCTTTTTCGTGTATTTTAGTTGGCATTTGGAATCTCACGAGATGCTCTGCTATCTGTGAAGAAATGGTAATTCAGTTTTTAGTCTCACCTTTAGCATAGAAACACTCAAGATATGGAAGATTAAAATCTCGAAAACACATCAATTTGAATAAAAAAACAAACTGTGTATTTGAATTCGAAATAAAATAAACAAAAATTAAAAAACAAAAAACAAAATCTGTTGACCTCTCCGCAAGTTATAATTATTTATATAAACAGAAAATAAAAAACTTTAACAATTTAGTATTCGCTCGCATATCAACAGAATTTCATCCGTGATAGAGACTTAAATAAACATGTGTCTTTTCACATAAGACCAACTCCTTTGTTTCGAATTATTTCTTCTTTGAGTCCCAGGCAACATCAGACCGTTTTCTTTGAGCCCCGCAAAACATCAGATCGTTCATGGGGATCTTTTGTTCGTTCCTGTTTGATCGTAATCGAGTTTTTCAGTTTGTATCTTTTACGACGACGCCTTCAATGTGTCCCCGTCTACTGGTTTATTCAGACAGCTCCTGCAAGGGCTTTCTTCTCCCGCTCAAATTGAACTCATGCAGTCTCAATTCAAAACTACTATTTGAAACTCGCTCTTACCAAGCTTCAATTCTGAAGTTGTCCCTTCTTCGTATTATATCCGGGTTGTTCGTTCTTCTCATTGGCTACGCTACTACGACTGGTCTTCCTTCTGACTGTCACTGCTACTGCTGGTCGGTCAAAACAAATAAATAAAAGGAAACTACTGTCTTGATGTTTGTGAATAATGAAGGTGTCATCCATCATTCACATGTGCTCTTTCAGGTCGAAGCATTACAAAAATAAACATTGACTATAATGGCTCTTCTTTTTACTTTTAAGTACGACTTTAGTAATTAGTATATGGACATTTCCCGCTATATTTATATTTATACAGTAGTCATCGGTAAACATAGAGAGGTTCTGGAGGGGATGGCGGCAGGTTTTGCGGGGTAGCATTTAGGCAACTTAGTATAACGAAGTAGCATACAAAATTAGTTGTGCCATTTTCCCCTCATATCCCCTTGTGCCCTTTTCCCACTTATATCACTTTGTGCCCTTTTTCCTCTCACATTCTCTTGTGCCCTTTTCCCCTCACAATCCCCTTGTGCCCTTTTTCTCTTACACCCCACTTGTGCCCTTTTTCCTCTCACATCCTCTTGTGCCATTTTCCCTCACACTCCCCTTGTGCCCTTTTTTCACTTACATCCCACTTGTGCCCTTTTTCCTCTCACATCCTCTTGTGCCCTTTTCCCACTTATATCCCGTTTGTGCCCTTTTTCCTCTCACATCCTCTTGTGCCCTTTTCCCTCACACTCCCCTTGTGCCCTTTTTTCACTTACATCCACTTTGTGCCCCCCCCCCTCACATTCCACTTGACCACTTTTTTTCCAAAAATCATTTTATGATTAAGTAATACAGAGGAAATGTACTTTGAGGGTTTTGTGGTTCGTGGTTTTGTGAAGGCATAGCCAATAAAAATTAACTTTTAAAATTATCGCGTTTGTTGCTACTTTTTTGTTGTTGCTAAAATGAAATAAATGGTTGTAATCTTAATGTTTCATTATATTTTGTAGTTGTCTTCCAGTTTGGATAGTTGTTGAGAGAGGGTGAGAGAGCGAGAGAGAGAGAGAGAGAGAGAGAGAGAGAGAGATTCTGTCCCCCTCCTTCTAGGTGCGCTGTTGGCTGCAGTTAGACGAACAATACACGAAATCCATGTCATATTGTTGGACATTTTCAAAAACAATGCTCCAGACACGAACACGCACTCACGTGTGCTCACACACAGACGCGAAAAAGTCAAAAGATCCTTCAGAATTTCTGGCTTTTATCGACGTTCATTCTCTTTACTGCGGTTTATTCATCAACCTTTTTACTTTGAAGTCATCATCACTGATAACCTTCATTGCTTTTGTGCTTTGAAAACTTTAAAGAAACTCGTCAGTGTTTCTTTTTGCTCCGCTTTTAAAAAAGTGGACCTTTTACTTTCTCGTCTTTCTATGATTTTTTCTTCTTTCGCGCCTTCTTCTTCAAGGAAAGACTCATTCTTTTAAATTGTGACCAATCTTGCACCAAGGACAAGTTCTAGGCATAACGAATCTTCCCTGCCAATCAGTAAAGTTCTGCACTAGAAATGTACTGATTTTTAGGAAACAAACTCCAAACAGCTGTCTGCTAGACAGGAAGAAGATGTCATTCATAATTGCCAACACAATACCTTTATTAATTCTTCCATTATTTTACGTTAAGACTTTTTTTCGAAAGTAACAGAATGACAAATTGTTGTCAAATGGCAAAAATAAAGCATAAAACATGTCAGAGGAATCTGCAATTAGACAAAGTTTAAAAACAGAAGATTGACTCTTGTCAAGATTTTTTCTGCTACTACCGAGGTGGGAAAGCTAGTCATTTTTTTATACTAACGTTCATCTAATACAAGGCTCGAAAGCCACTCAAGGTAGAGGGTTACTTGTAAAATGATTATGATGAATGGGGGTGTAATATATGTGAAACAGGAGATTGTAAGACGTGAAGATTATGGAAATAAAGTGTAGAAAACGATTGATCCTTGATCCAATAGACTAGATTAACTGTTGTAATTATCTACAAAATTAGAACTGCTACTCTGTGGAACAGACTCCCGCTTGGATGCTTCCAGAACATTATAATCTTAATCCTTTCAGTTTAGATACTTACTACAGTTAATTTAGTTTATTCCTGTAGGTGTCTTGAGGGGGATAGGATCCCGATCACGCCACATAAGCGAACAACATTTTCGACAGATATTTTTAGATCTCCCAACTTTTCCTCTATCTACCCTGCGTCTTACCTGTGGAACTGAAGCACCCCTTAGTCTAATTTTGCTCCCCACTTCCATTAATTGATTCGTTTTTTACGGCTTATCAACACTTAGCGAGTTATTAAAGCTCGAAAATATTTTTAGATTGATGCTTATTCACTTCTTGCCTTTTCTTGTGCTCATACAATGTCAGACAGTAATCCTCTACCTCGAGTGGTTCTTGGGCCTTGTATATCTCGAGATGTCAAGTTATAGATTGCCATCCTGTCAGATAATGATCAGCAACGTGGTTCCATATATCATTGCAACTTTGGAAAATTCAACCTCATTGAATTTTGGCTTTGTGTAAAGCTTAGTAAATCACTGACCAACGATAATCGTGCACGCGCAGACCTACATCAATAGACGGTCGTCTTATTCAAAACTATGAGGATGTATCCAAAGTATATTTGTTTTAGTAATCAATTCGTGGCTCATGGGGAAAGCTCTCGAGAACTTTCATATATTTTTGAATTGCGGTTTAAAAGCACCATAAGCGACAACAGATATTCGTTCAGACTAAAACGCCATCGTTTATTTTTATGTTTATACATTCTTTTTAAAGATACAAATATTTAAATGCTCTGTTTAATAAACAACATTTACCGGCTTGAATGTCCGAGAAATTTTCATAGAAAATGTTCGTCCTCCGACAGGAATTGAACCTGTATCCTATACGGAACCGTCATATAACCTGACGTGCTTAACCGATCGAGCCACGGAGGATCGTTCGATTATCAAGGTCGATTTTACTGCTTTTAAAACTACAATCTTCCATGAATCTCTCACGTATTAATATCTGCTCATGGCGTATCAAATGTAAACAAATGACGTCAAACATTATGAAATGGACAAAGTCCGACAATTATTTTAAGACTTTTTATGTTTATACATTCTTTTTATAGATACAAATATTTAAGTAAATGCTCTGTTTATATTAAATTCTTATATATATATATATATATATATATATATATATATATATATATATATATATATATATATATATATATATATATATATATATATTAGGGTGGGTCGATGTTACCCTTTTTTTCAAAATCAGCTTTGGACAAGTCTAGATAAATGTGACTTAATGAGATAAAAACTCTCACCAAAGTTTATATTCTTTCCCTTTTTGAAGAAATGCAATTAAAAAAACGGCATTGAACATGCATTTTCCAAGCAATTCATTTTGGCAATTTGATTGAAAAATGTTATTATTTCAACAGTACATCAAAAAAGTTTGCTATTTTAATAAATAGATTTTATATTGCATTAAAATTAATTCAATCCAAATATTTCTATAATCATCTCAACATTTTCAGAGCCTTTAGAAACAAAGGAAGTTCTTAATTGACGACCTAATTTTTTTGCAAGAATATGTCTGTCTTGCTTCAAATCCATAAACAACATAAAAAGCTTCCACTGCTCTGAGAATGTGGAGGAAAATCGGGTAACTTTAATTTTGTGATATTTATAAGAGATGCTTGAATTTCATATTCTGAAAATGTTTCATTGGTTGCAGGTTCCCAAATTCCATTTTGGGATAGATTGATTAATTCTGACCAATATTATCAAGAGGGCCTCTGATTTTCATAAATTCTACTTGTGGCAAGTCAGCAAGTCCCTTTCACACAATTTACTTAGTGAGCCTGTAAAACGGGTCGGGCTTGTTGTCCATCAACATATTTAAAAACAGCACTGAATGGTAACTCATTCTGATGTAAATTACATCCAATTAGCTGTTCATTGAACAGCCAATTGTATGTAATTTTCAATGATGCTTCTTCTTCAGAGCAGTTACAAGGCCTGCCTTACTTGTAGTATTTGTATTTGTGTTGTCTAGAAGAACAGCCTTAAGAAATTCTTCCAAAACACGAAAAGCTTCTTCTGTTAGAAATACTCTATGAGTCAGGTATTTTCGAGTCTCAGTTCCTGTCTCTTGAGTAAATATTAAATGGTGTTTTTTTTAAAATTTAATGTCATCATTTTCCCCTATAACTTCTTTATAGAACAAAGTTTATGTATTATCTTGTCATGAAATCCTAAAAAGACAAGTTTTAATAGCTTCAGCGTGACTTTCATGTATCATTACTTTTATTTGAACTTTTTCTCTATTTTTGACTTATCAGTTATAATGTTTTTAAAAACAAATCCTGGCTTAAAAAGGTCCATAGCTTGTAAACCCAAGAGAAAGACATTTAACAAGAGTGAGTCGAAAATTAGGGGAAACATTTCCCATATATTGCGTGTTTCTTCAAACATTTTAGTAAAACATTTGAAAAATATTATTCATTGTCAATTTATATTTATAGCGATTTTCCAAGCGTAACTTGGATGTGGCACAAGGCCGAAAGTAAGGGACACCCAGTGAGGATCGAACCCACTACTCGTTCAGTAATTGTTTTAACGAGACAAGCTTACTAACCATCACGCCACCTCGAGGTGCCATAATTTATATTTATATTTTACTTAAAAGATTTGCAATTAATGTTTTTTTACCTTATATTTCTTAATGACAAAGTGGAAAAAGTTTTTGTGAGACGCATTTTGCACTTTAAGAGCAAATTCTGTCCGATGAAATCATAAAGGAAGAAACGTATCACACGAAAACCTTTCCTACATTGTTATACATTTTCCCCAATTCTTTTCTTGATATATAAAAAATATACTATTATATCATATCATATCATATATATATATATATATATATATATATATATATATATATATATATATATATATATATATATATATATATATATATATGTGTGTGTGTTTGTATGTATGTGTGTGTGGAGGGGTGTATATGAGTTTCTGTGATTCCAAAGTAATTAATATCTAAGTAATTAATTTCTAGATAATTAATAGATTTGTCTTATTTAGCATTATTTTAAAAAAACTTTAAACGTTATATTCAATGGATACAGGGATGTCTATTCAAACATATGTAGCCAAGAAGTATAACGTTTATAATAACAATATATATAAATATATATATATATATATATATATATATATATATATGTACAGAAATATAGTCTTAAAGTGTGCTATATTTATGGGGTAAAGTGCTCAATATCAGAGATAGAGCGTGTGTAAATATAAAAGTGGACATGGAAGTCAGCACTTAGAGGCGACAGTCTGTTTCGTGCTAGATGCAATTTTTTACTACGTTACTTAAAAATCGAAAACGAAAAAAATAAAATAAAAAAAATAAATAAATAAACAAAATGACAATGAAATAAGCAAAATAAATTAACCCAAACAAATTACCAAATATATATATATATATATATATATATATATATATATATATATATATATATATATATATATATATATATATATATATGTATATAGGGCGAGTGGTTAGAATGTTCGCTTTCCGACCACGAAACCCGGGTTCAAATTCTCGCCAGCTGAGTTGTTGATGCTATCACCCTGGGTAAGCGATCCCAGTGCTTTGGAAAGTGGCCGAAAAGCATGTGTTGACCCAAGCTTTGTGAGTGAAATTATGTAGACGGAACTGTCAAAAACCCGTATACAGTAAGTACATGAAATTGATGCGTACATGAAATAAGTAGTGAAGCAAAATAATTAGAATATTGCTGCCACGTATGGTCCGGTGCCTCTGGTATTAACCTTGATAAAATCCAAAGAAGAATTTGGTCTGGCTCGGCTTCAGTCACCTTCCGAGCGCCGTAAAGTTACCTCTCTGTGTCTTTTCTATAAATACATTCATGTTAATTGTTCGGATGAGCTCTTCGCTATGGTACCTAGATTTTAAAATTTAAATGCAATGTCAATCGCTATCTACTGTCCTCCTGATTACTCTTTCCTCTTCCCGATCATTATTAATGTTTCTGTTCCTAATTCTTCCACACCCTGTAACCCCTTGTGTCTTAGTGGCTTTACTGCCTTGCTTGAGGTGACACCGATTGAAAAAGAAATGAAGAAGGTTTATAAACAACGAAAATTCTTTCTATACTCCAATATAGTGTTGATGTTATTATTAATGTTATTGTTAATAATAATAATAATAATAATAATAATAATAATAATAATAATAATAATAATAATAATAACGACAAGGTGACGACATATGTGCACTGGAAGATATGCAAGGAGCACTGAGAGATGGTATGAACACCAACCAGACAGAGTTACCCAAAATAACAATGTAACTATCCCCTAAGGCATGCCAATTCCAACTGATAGGGAAATAAAAGCCAACAGACCTGATATTATCATAAAAGACAAGAAATGCAGTCTATGCTTATTGACATAGCAGTGCCATCTGAGAGAAACGCGTCCATAAAAATTATCGAAAAACTCTCCAAATAAAAGGGCCTGGAGATCGAGATTAATAGGATATGGGGAATGAAGACTGAGACTGTACCAATAGTAATCGATTGCCCTAGTAGGAATATATTCCATATACTAAGAAAAGTGCTATCAATTAAATGACAATTCTCCTATAGGGCTTAAGGGCCATATTTTGGACCCGACTCTATAGGATACAAAGCAGGAAACATAACAGAGACAAATGATAGTAGTAATAATAATAATAATATAGTGATACCACAATAGTTTCGAGATGTGGATACAGATATATATCTACCATTAAAGTTTAAAATTACATTATATATCAATATTATTACATTATATATCAATATTATAACATTATATGTCAATATTATTACATTATATGTCAATATTATTACATTATATGTCAATATTATTACATTATATATTAATATTATAACATTATATGTCAATATTATTACATGATATGTCAATATTATTACATTATATATCAATATTATAACATTATATGTCAATATTATTAATAATAATCTATCTCTAAATATCGATCACAAGAATTAAAAAAACTGCTTACCTTAAAAATATTATCTTTCGCAAATAACGGGGTCGAATGTTTTTTAATGAAATACAGTCATTGTTACACACGCAAACACACACATACACACACACACACGCACGCACAGACACACACTCATATATATATATATATATGAATAAAATAACTCTTCACTGAGATATCTATATATTTATTCTTGTTCTGATTTTCATTGCATATTGACTATTTTTATTCTTGAGCCTGATCTCTTCTTTTAAGCTTCAATTTCATCTTTGTTTTACAAGTCGTTTTTTACAAGTACTCTGGTGTTTGTTGGTCAGTGACACTGTCATAAGAGTGACCAGTTAGCTCTAGCGAAGTGTATAATTTGATTAAAAGTCCAACTGCTAAAACGTCCCAGTCAAAGCGGAAGGCGAGGGTCCGTGAACCACGACGCTTTTGACACCTGATAAAGTTTCTTTTCGTTACCAACAATAAACTCCGCTTGGCTTTAACCCTTTTCATTGCTACTGCTAGCACAAATGCTTCAGGGGGTCTGCTTGAAGGGGCCACACGTGTACAATATGAAAGCGAGAAAAGATGTTTCCGAGCGAGATAGGGACAAGGTGCGGTAAAAAATGCTTTTGTTTGGGAATGATAAATTTTTATTCACTCCCTGGTGACCGAGAACGAAAATGGAAAAAGACATTTAAAACAGGAAAAGTGAGGTAATGCGATTATTTTGAAGCCGGTAGAAAGTGCTAGTATTCTGTGCCAAATACACGGGTCAGTACGATTAAATTATTTCCTTCACCATCCATCCCCGCGTTCCGGGGCTTATTTAGCCCGGTACGTTTATTATTTTTCAAATAATTTTCTCTGCGGCACAATTATTTTGTTCCAGGAATCAAGAAATCCCCACTTATTTTATAAGTTAAATAATTCACACTAGCATAACTATTCGATAAGCCACGTGTATTTGGTAGACAAGTATACTAGTAGTAGTAGTAGTACTACTACTACTACTAGTAGTTATAGTACTACTGCTACTACAATTAGTACTACTACTACTGCTACTTCGCCGTGATTATGATGATAAACTACATCCGGCACTAATGTCTCTGATCGGGCGATTGAAGGTTTTGAGGAGCGTGGAAACACCTCTTAATTGCTGTTGTGTCCAGGTCCACCCTGATCCGGGTGGTAGCGCCCGCTAGGGTCCCAGCTATGGGTAAATAGATAACCCCCTAAACTGGGGCCAAACACTATGAAAATATAAAAATACATTTTTATAGTGAAACAACCAGGAATGCATTTTCATAGTAAAAAAAAATTAACAGCAATAGATTTTTGTAAAGAAAATTGCTAAATTTCGGCATTAGATTACTCAAAAATAATTGATATGCCGCTAAACAATCTACTAATACTGCTACTGCTACTACTGCTACTACTACTACTACTAAAGGTAACAATTCTGATTAATGATACAAACGTAAAACAGAAATTAAACTCTAGAAGAGAAAAGGTGAAATTCAGTTAAAAAGTAATACAGAATAAATTGATGGAAATTCGAGATTTGCTATCATTTGCCTTCAAGCTACCAGGTATTTCTGGCTAAACTACTACTACTACTACTACTACTACTACTACTAATAATAATAATACAGAAAACGAAATTTAAAGCCCAGATAAGACAACAAAAAGATAAGACACACCTACGTGAATATTAGTTTCAAAAATACTTCCTTGATACAGTTCTTCCATAACTTTAATGTCCTGGTGAAATCTTCTACTTTGCTCACCACTAACATCACCCAAACTAAATTATATCACTGGCAATCTGTATAAAAAAATGTTTAGAAATTTTTGTAGCTATGCAAAGTGACAATATCCAAATAATTTATATTATTTCAATTTGTGGTAATAAAATAAAAGCACACATCTCATCTCTTTTGTCGCTTGTAAGCATCCATCAGTTAAAATCAACCTTTTTCAGCAGTGAAGCAGAATGAAGCAAATAAAGATTCACAAGATCTTACTTTTTATGGTTGCTATTTTGCACAATTCATAACATAAAACAATACATTCCCATTGTCATTATGTATTGTCATAAGATAAAAACCCGTTTTTTGAGCAATCAGGAATTATATAACATGTCTTTTTTCGCGGGAGACATGCAGAATTAATTTCAACATTACGAGAGAGTTTAGCTACAAAGAGTCAATTTTTAAAATAATCTAATTCAGTACAGCAAAATGTGAAACTAACAATTAAAAATGAACTTGATTTTTGGAGTCAGTATCATAAAATTAGTTCCGAAAAAGTATAAGCTGGCTTGCGGCAAGACGTGTAGGTTAGAGTTCTTGATGATCTAGGAGGAGTAGCAAAGAGCTTTGCGATGAGAATCTAAGAAACCTGAGGAAGAATTAAAATTATCCAGACGACAGCATTACTAAACTCGGCAATAATACTGGGGTGAGTGCTGGAATACTGTGAAAGATGACATATTTTTTTTTAATGAAAAATCGAACGCGTACATATATGGAAAATTAAATATAATTGAAATTTTATCGACAAACCTGGCTATATATCCGGCGTGGGTGTAAATTTTTCCGATTTGACCACAACAATTAAGAAAAAAGGAAAACGTGGTAACAAAAAAGAAAATAGTTCATCTTCAGATAATTTGAAACTACTATTACTACTACTGTCATAAGACGACTAATATTACTATTAATATTAATAAAGCTACTACTATTAATATTAATAAGGCTATTACACCTGTAGATGTATTTTTGCTAAGCTACTACTACTAAGGCTACTATTACTACTACTACTACTACATCTATTAATACTAATAAGGCTCGATTTGAGATGTTAACATCTGCTGATAAAGCAGAATGCTTTGCTTGTAAATTCTCTTCAATTTCTATTCTTGACTCATCTGAAGCACCTTTGCCTGACTTTCCAATTTGAACTGAGTCTCTATTAAGTGATATGCATATAACACCATCCACAGTTTCTGCTACCATAAACTAGATCCCCTTAAATTATGTGGACTTGGTGGCATACCTGCAATAATCCCTAAAAATTGTGTTCCTGAACTGGGTTCTGTTCGTTCTAAACTGTATAAATGCCTTGCTGCTTCTTGCTTTCCTGCTTATTGGAAATCCTCTTCTATAGTTTCAGTCTTTAAGAACTCAGGCAAACTATCTGATTCTTCGATAAGACTATTTGCTTTCTACCTTTATTTTTGGCACAGTACTAGAGGCTCTAATTAAAGGTATTATCTCGAAGACATTTGACAGGGTTTCGTATAAAGATCTTCAGCGGTTATGTTATTCCTGGGCGAATTTTTGAATTGATTCAGTTTTTATCAAATCGTGAAATTAATATTGACTGGAAAGGCCACTCCTCTAGATCTTTTTGCATTAATGCATTTTTTTTGCATCCCCCCCTCAGGTTTTCTATCATTGAACTTACGTTGTTCTTACATTTCATCAACGACCTTCCCGATGTCATCAGTTCTTAACTCCGTATCTATAATGATGACACAACTCTTTACCCCTGTCTTAATGGCAAGTCTCACATGCTCGGTAATGACAAATTGGCTGCTGATCTCAAGAATGATCTTCATTCTTTTATTAAATGGGACAAGAAATGACCTGTTAATCTTAATGACTCCAAAACGAGATTGCTCTCTTTTAATAGTCTTACAGAAAGTAAGTGAATGTAATGGATTCGACTGGAATTCGAACTCAGTTTGAGCCGCTATCCATTACTCCACCGTGCCTACCATGCAATATTACTTACCAAATGTGCTCCTGAAATGGCCCCACTCTAAACTCTACAATAAATGACTTACTGCTTCTTGATTTCATGTGTTTTGGAAATTATCTTCTGTAGTTCCCGTTTTTAAGAACTCAGGCGATCAATCTGATCTTTTTAACTATCTATCTCTTAATAATGTTAGACCTCCTTTTGGAAATGTCCTAGAGGCTATAATCGTTTCCGAAATGGTTAAGCATATAGGCTGTTCTTTCAGACAAACAATATGTCTTTCGCTTCTCTAGGCCAGCTGATGATGTATTGACGATTATAGCTGAAGGAGCCTGTCAACCTTTCTATAAGACTGGTGAAACTCGGGCTGTTGCTTTAGATATATGGAAGGCGTTTGACAGGGTTTGGCATACTGGTCTTCTTCACAAGGTGATGCGATGTTTTTTTTCTGGACGAACTTTTCATTTGATTCAATCTTTCTTATCTAAATTAAAATTAAATGAAATTAATGTTGTTTTGAAAGGCCACTCCTCTAGATCTTTTTGCATTAATGCGGGTGCCTCCCCACGTTTCTATTATTGAACTTACTTTGTTCTTACATTTCATCAACGACCTTCCCGATGTCATCAGTTCTCAACTCCGTATCTACGTTGACGGCACAGCTAATTACTCCTGTCTTATTAGTAAGTTTGATCAGTCCGAGAAGGTCAAATTAGCAGCTGATCTTAAAAAAAATGACCAACATTCTATTGTTAACTGGGGCAAGGAATGGCTTGTTAATTTTAACGCGTCCTAAGCGAAACAGCTCTCATTTAATCGTCTGAGAGAACTCTTTCTGCCTTCCATCAGCATGGTTGATGCTAACCTCCAGGCAAGTGACTCGTTGCGCCTTCTCGTTCTAACGTTTTTCGCTGACAGAAATGGAGAGATTATCTCGAATCAATTGCTCGTTCAGCTGCTAGGAAATTTGCTTATATTGCGTCGTGCTAGACAATGTTTCTCGTCCGAATCTACCTTTATAAGACAACCATACGTACATGCTTCAAATATTGCTGCTACATATGGTCGGGTGCTCCTGCGATATATTTAGAGATTCTTGATAAAACCGAAAGAAGAATCTGCAATGTTATTCATCCTGACCTGGCATCTCGGCTTCAGCACCTTTCCCATCAATGTAACGTAACTTCTCTGTGCCTCTTCTATAAATACTTTCATGGTAATTGTTCTGATGAACATTATTTACATTATTCGGACTATTGTCCTCATCTTTGTCGCCATATTTATTACAACGTTTCGTCCGTTGTACGCTCCGGCCTTCTTCAGGTGGTTGGAATGTCGAACTGCACCCTTTATTTCGCTCACTGGGGTAGACTGTTCTAGTTCCACGTGCCATGTTTAATGGATGTCAATAAAGGGTTCAGTTCGACATTCCAACCACCTGAAGAAGGCCGGAGCGTACAACGGCCGAAACGTTGTAATAAATATTGCGACAAACGTGAGGACAATAGTCCAAATAATGTACATAATACCCCATGTTCTGATGGAGTTTTCTATTTGGTACCTAGACTTTATGAATTTAAGCGCAGTACTAGATTGGCGGTAAGGTCTCATCATTCTGCAGTTGAAGTGGCTAGATGTAACCGTAAGTTCTATGCTAACAGTTTCTTTTCTCGCACTTATCGATTGTGGAACTCTCTTCGGGCTTCTTGCTTTCCTGTCAAGTTTAATTTTCAAAAATGTAAATGCAAGGTCAATCTCTATCTTCTGTCTTCTTAATTCCTCATCTTTTCTTGTTCACACTATTGATATTACTAAAGCTATTACTAATAAGTTTACTACTGTATATGTATCTTTACTAATCTAACATTACTATCACTAAGGCTACTACTACTACTAGAGCTAATATTACTACTAAGACGACTGCTGTTATTAATACTACTGAGGTTACTATGACTAAGGCTACTATAACTAAGGCTATTACTAAGGCTCTTATTACTAGTACTAGGTAGGAAATTAACAAATAGCGTAAGTAATCGGCTGAGGGAGATGTTGCTTTATGACTGCAGATTTCAATTTACAAACTGATAAATCTCTACAGATGAATTGGTAAACGCGACGTCCATGCTATATGTATTCCTAGAGTTTGGTGCACAAGTTAAAGTCAACGTCTTTATTGAAAATTCATTAGACTTTAGAGTTCGTCCAATGCATACACCACGAAGAAGAAAAAATAACTCGTAAAAGTTTAATGCCCAGAGAAATTAGTTGGTAACTCAAAGAACTTTATTAATCACATTCATTGATGATGAAAGGAGGAGGAGGATAGGAGGAGGAGGTAAACGAAGAAAAATGACAAGGCGAAACATATTTTAGATTGTAAGAATAATTCTGTTTTTTGTAAGACTTTTTGCATTATTTTTGTATTAATATTAATTTGTTTTGTATTATTTTTTGTAAGAATATTAATTTTTTGTAATATATTTTATTTTTTATTATTGTTTTTTTATTAATTTTGTATTTTTGTTTGAATATTAGCTTTTATCATTTTTGTGAGAATATTATTTAATATTATTATTTAATATTATATTTATTATTTATAAAAAATATTAAATTTTGTAAGAATATTACTTTCTTGTATTATTTTTTTGTATTTTTTGTGAGAATAATTCTATTTTTGGTATTATATTAACATTTTTGTGAATAACAATGATGATTGCAGATATATCCTACTATTTACCCACAGCTGGGGTGGGGGGAGAGATGGAATCATTCCTTTCCCAAGAGTATTTGCACGTAAGTGAATGTAATGAACCCAACTGAAATTCGAACTCGGCTCTCCGATTTCTCATTCCACTGCCTATTACACCAGCCGCACATCACTCTAAGGCTGGAAGTCGATGTTTTCCTTTACTTTGCGTTTTAAAACATCATAAATGGTAACCGGTGGTCTGGGCTATAATTCAAGGAAAAGTCAGAATACTCACATGCACGGGGGTTAATGCGGTCAGATATTGTCTAATTTCCAGACATTTTCTCTTTCTCTCCCCATTCTCACTCGTATGTGCCAGAACTTTTACAGCAGAACTATTGAAACTTTTCCTTGTGGATTATTATGTAAAGATTTATTTTGCATTTATTAACACTCTGTTCATTTTCTTTGAATCATTACCCAAGGCCAATATACACCCAAACCAAATATAGCAATATATGATGAAAACGGACATTGTCATGAGATAATCTCTACAAATCCTCCATAAATACATGAAATAAGATTTTAAGTATAGGTCATTAAAAAGCAAAATTCATTTTAATAGAAGCCTTGAGATGTGGACATGAAATAAACATTGGACTAATCTAATGTAAAAGAGTAACGTAAAAATGAAAACCTTTTTATATATTCTTATAGAATAAAAAGGTAAACAATAATAACAGCAGGGATTATCGTTACATGCAAAAACTCAAATGTAGCCTGATTTTAAAGAAATATAGTTACCACAAGGATGAGTGGGTATCTATCTATCTATCTATCTATCTATCTATCACATAGTATATTTAGGCAGGAGAACTTCGTTTAAAGATGTATTAAATAGGACAGAATATCTTAATAACTTTTTTGAGTTTCTCCTGGTAATAAATAAATCGTTTGATATCGGTGAAAATTTCTAAAAGAACTTGACGAAATTATCTATTATTTCCCGGTTACTTTCGACCATCATGAGTTACTTTCAAGGAAAGAAGTCTGAAGTTGACACATTGCCAGTGGAGCGTTTACGTTGTTAACGGCCCGGAACTTTAAATGAACATAGGGGTCACATGCTATGGTGGTGGAATAGATTCTTAAATTACTTTATTGTTCAAAGGCTTTTTAACACATGCGCGCCGAGATTAAAACATTTTCTTATTGAGGCTGAGTTGCCCTCTTATAATGTTCGGAACCTCCTAAATTTTTAATCGTCTTTTGCAAATGGATTCTCAAAGTATTTTTGCATTATCGACCAAAATCCGACAGCAATGAGAAGGGTAGAGTAGATTTGTTATATATATATATATATATATATATATATATATATATATATATATATATATATATATATATATATATATATATATATATATATATATATATATATATATATATATATATATATATATATATATATATATATATATATATATATATATATATATATATATATATATATATATATATATATATATATATATATATATATATATATATATATATATATATATATATATATATATATATATATATATTGGGCACCGCGAGGCGGTGTAATGGTTAGCAAGCTTGTCTCGCTAGAACAATTACTACTGAGTAGTGTGATCGATCCTCGCCTACATTCGGCCTTGTGCCACGTCTAAACTACGCTTGAAAAATCACTATATATATATATATGTGTGTGTGTGGCATTACTCAGTTAATTCGCGAGTATACTGGTTTAAAAACCGAAATTATTTCGTCTTATTCAATGTCCTTAAACCACACCCAGATTAAATTCTATTTTTGTTCTTTTAATTGATCTAAATCTCACCTTAAATGATCTAGGCTCAGTATTTTTTATATTTATTTATGAAAAATACTGCGATGAAACAGCTTAAGAAAACTACAGCTATATATCCTCTTTTTAAAGCAAAGTCCAACACTAACAGATAAACGGTGGAAATAATGGAACAGTTCCGTTATACCGAATAATTTAAGCGAAGCTAACATCACCTTTATGACGTATTGATGCAATTATATTTTTTTATTATTTACAATTTGATTTTCTTCGACATCCTACTGTAGAAATCATTCCTGTTTTTGAGTTTGTTGTGTCGGGTGTCAGTTTCGACTCTGCCATGAATTCTCCTTAAGGTTGATGTTTGACAATTGGGTCGACCACCACAGTGACTCAAATTATAGCCTTCAATGTAGAGTGTGACGAGATTGGTGGCGTGTTTCAGCTTTTTATCACGCTCAAAAAAGAAACACAACGTTACTGATCCATGTCATTTTGCTTATCTTTATCGTAATCTTATTCATTATTTCGAGTTAAGATTAACTGCTACAGTTTTAAGATATCTTCCCGACATGATACAATCCTCTTCTGTATATTTATTTTCTAATGCAATGTGGGTGAAATTCTTTGCACACATTCAATCTAACCCATTACACGCACATTTAAAGACCGGCTCATCACTTCTGACCATTTTTCAAAGCTCCAATTTTTATGAACGTTGATGACTGCGTGCCTGGTTAATACAAGAGACATTGTGCAAGCTATCGACTTTTTAAAGTCATCGTCAGGGTAGGTGAAGACGATTGACGACTTTCGTAGAACTGGTGAGTGTTGTCACATACAAAGAAAGTCGAAAGCTTTGGCCATTTGTTTTCAGGTACTTTTCTGTCGAACTAAACAACGGATAATTTCTAACGGATTTTATGCTTTTCTGAGAAGGATTATTCGTAATTTCAATTAATCAACACAAAATGTCTGATAATTTTAACATATTGTTGTGGTGGGATCCACCTAATCTGCATAGGTGACTACCAACTATATAAATAATGGTTGATACCGGAAGACGAGAGAAATAGAATCACGAGATCCAACTCTCAAGTCCCTCAACCCCTCTCTCCAGAGTGAAGCCTTCTCCTGCTATGCCGTCCACCTCTCATGCCCAATCCCAAATCCCGCTCAGTAGAGATCCCAGTCCCTTCAGACAACCCTGCACTCCTTGCCACACTCCCAGTCCTTCTCCCT
Organism: Acanthosepion esculentum; assembly: GCA_964036315.1. Lineage (NCBI taxonomy): Eukaryota > Metazoa > Mollusca > Cephalopoda > Sepiida > Sepiidae > Acanthosepion > Acanthosepion esculentum. Next base: position 6,051,207 of record OZ038480.1, on the reverse strand, counting down.
CTAAATCCTCACAAATGTTACCTCCGGTCACCAAAAGGCCCCGAAGCCCCACTCAAGATCCCGGCGAAAAGAAAAAAAAACTAAAGGCATTTTCAATCATGGATTGGACATTTGTAAGATCTCCCCTAGGCAGGCGGAAAAAGCTAGGGATTATGGAAACCGTATCCCTAACCTAAAGTTCCTCCTGTCCATCAAGCAGTTCAGTGATAAAGACATTGACAACCCGTTGAACTTTCCAGATGCCCAGCGGGTTTTAACCGTGGTGGGCGTGGACACGGGTGCAAAACAGATTTGGGCCATGTTGGATGAGGCCATATCCTCTTTCAACATGAGCCCGCCCATTGCTATCATTCAGAGCGACAAGCTCCGGAAAATGAATTCATTTTGCGCAGGGAGGGTCCCAATTTTTGTTCACCCCTCCCTCTATAGAGCTCTTAAACTTACTTTCCCGTGGGATATCGGCGGGATCTCCCAGGACTCTAACATCAATACTGAGATGGGCCATGGGTCTATGGGAGATGCTGTCGGTATCCTCACCCCGGCCATGTTCAAAGCAGGTAAGCAACCCTAATCAGTTTTCACTATGGCTCTCTGGTTGGCTACGTTAAATGTCCGGGGCCTGAGGTCGGAGTCTCGCAGGGCGAGGCTCTCTCGCGACCTTCAGCGCCTCGGGGTTAATATCTGTTGTGTGCAAGAGACCCGATTTTCTTCTCATGATCGTGAGGATGTGCTGTCTAAGGGGTTCGCCCTTTATTCAGCATGTTTTGATGGTCGTTCGAGGGGTGTCTCTTGGCTAGTGAGCAGGTCTTTAGACGCTGCATGTACTCTTGTTTTCGCAGATCCGGCGGGCAGGCTTTGTGTGCTGGACGTTACCATAAAAGGTAAGGCTTTACGTCTCATCGGCGTTTATGCGCCTAATACCCATGCTGAGCGACCTGGTCTGTTTCGGCAGATCGAGCCGTTTTTGATGACATCTCGTCGGGTAGTTTTAGCGGGCGATTGGAATGCCGTCCTTGACCCCGATATAGATCGTATAGGGAAAAAACGGGGTACTAACAATCCTGATGTGAAACCATTTCGGGACTTTATCGGCGGGTTTGATCTCGTCGATAAGTACCGGAATGAGCACCCTCGGGAGGTAGCATGGACTTGGACTAATAGTGGCAACTCGGCTCCTGGGACGCTTGCGAGCTACCTCGACCGGGTCTTAGTTAAGAGAGTCGATGTAGGGCTCTTAGGGTGTCCAAGTTTCCATTACATAGTTTATTCGGATCATAGGCTTGTCCGGGTCCGGGTAAACTTAGATAAGCCTAAGGTTAGGTTGGCTGGTTACTGGAAATTCAACTGTTCACTTTTTGGTGAGCAGGGATTTCGGGACCAGCTGGTACTAATGATACAACGGGAATTGTCGGGAGCGGTTTTTGGGAACGCCTGGTGGGGTAAACTTAAATCCAAAATTAGAACGTTTGCTGCCGATTTTAGTCGTCGACTCAATCGAGATAGATTAGCGGCGCAAACTGCTTTAGAAGAAAAAGTTGATCGGGCCGTGAAATCCCGTGTTAGTGGGGATGTAGCCTTAGCTAAGGCAGAGTTGGCCTCCTTGCTTATCAAGAAGGATCAAGCTCTGGTAGTTAGGGCTAGGTTAAAAAGAATGTCCTCTGAGGCGACGAATATGGCCGCTGAATTGCGTGCAGAGGAGAGTAGGAGTGCGTCTCGACGACATATCGCGTGCGTCACATTACCGGATAATCGGACCGTGACTACAAACGCGGGCATATGTGAGGTCTTTCGAGATTACTTTCAGGATCTTTTCACCAGGGAGCCCGGTCTGAGCTCTGCTCAGTTCGACTCCTATTTAGCCGACTTTCCCTGCCTCGAGGCAGCTGAAGCGGCTGGGTGCGAGGGTCCCATAACAGAGTCTGAGATCTGGGATGCGCTGAAGCAGGTTGGCCTGGATAAGTCTCCGGGACTCGATGGTCTTCCCTACGAAGTGTACTTGAGGCTGTCGCCCGTTTTTGTTCCTTTGCTGGAGCTGATTTTCAACCACTGGATGAAGCAAGGGTCTATACCCCAACGCTTCACCAGGGGTGTGATCAAGTTGCTGCGTAAGGACAAGAACGGTGGGGATGGGTTAGGGAACTTTCGCCCTTTAACAATGTTAAACACGGAGTTAAAGATTTTGGCGAAGATCTTAGCCAACAGTTTGCAGCTTGTCCTGTCTAGTCTGATTGGTCCCGAGCAGACTTGTGCTGTGAAGGGCAGGACTATTCAGGATAACCTGCATATGGTACGTTTGATCTTAGAACAAGTCGACGGTGAAGCCGCGCTGATCAATTTAGATCAGTCCAAGGCCTTCGATAGGGTTGACCATCGTTTTCTGGAGGCTGTCCTTTCGGCGGCCGGTTTCGGAGCCGACTTTCGCTCCTGGATCCGACTCTTGTATGCGACCCCCGGTGCGCTGGTGGAAGTGAATGGAGTAAGATCGAAGCCTTTCGTATTGTCTCGCTCTATTCGTCAGGGTTGTCCGCTCTCGCCTTTGCTGTACGTTCTTGCGTTGGAACCTTTCCTTCGCAAGTTAAAGGCGAATCCGGTCCTGCGTGGAATATCTCTGCCTGGGGCCACCACCTCAGCAAGGTATTCTGCCTATGCTGACGACGTTTCGGTTCTTGTGTCGAGCAGAGCCGAGATTGACGAAGTCAGCAAAGTGGTCAGTGGTTATGAGATGGTGACAGGGGCCAAGATCAATCGCGATAAGTCTGTGGGCTTGCGATTGGGTGCGTGGAAGGGAGTTTCTCTTCCCGGACCTTTCCTCTGGACGGATGGGCCGATCAAGATACTCGGCGTCTGGTTCGGTCCGGATCTCCAGTTGGAAATGAATTGGTCGGAGGTACGAGGGAAGGCCGAGATCGCGGTTGGTCTGTGGTCTCGGAGGAGGCTTTCCCTGAAGGGAAGGGCGGAAGTATGTGTTTCTCACATATATCCTATTCTCGTGTACCGACTCTCTGTACTTCCACTTCCGTTTACCGCACTAAGTTTATTAGTAAGGCTCTTGTTCTCTTTCTTGTGGAGAGGCAAGGCCGCTATGGTATCTCGGAAGATCTGTTGCCTTCATACCGCTGAGGGCGGCCTGGGTATGCCAAGCATTGAGATTCGTCAACATATGCTTCGCATTGCATTCCTGGACCGATTGTGTCGCGAACCGGACGAGGTGGGAGCCTTCTGGAAGGAAGATGCCCGGAAAAATTTCCCGTCCCTGAGAAGTGTGCACTCGTGCGAGGGGGAGGCCCGCTGTAGACCCCGAGCCGAAAGCTCCTTCTATCATGAATGTCGTCGCGCTCTGAAATGCCTCTTACGGGCGTCGGAAGGCCTCTCCAACGTCCAGGCGTTGTCTCGTAGGGCATTGTATCAAGTATTAGTTCGGGGGTCCGTTCAAGATGCTCTGATTAGCGAGCTCGGTCTTACGAAGCAGCAGGCTCGCTCAATATGGCCTTGGGCGCCAGGGTTGAAATGCCTCAATAACGACGAGGCATCACTCACCTGGCAGGTGATTCGTGGAGCCCTCTGGGTCGGCAAGAGACTTTGTGCAGCGGGCTTGGAGAATTCTCCAAACTGCCGCCGCTGTGTTGGGGAAGTCGAGACCATTGGTCACGCCTTCTTTCAGTGCAGAGTGGTAGTGCCGTTGTGCAGGTTTGTTGAAGGCCTCATGGTCCGCGTCTTGCGGAGAAAGACCTTTGTCCTGGATGTCGTTTCTGTTTGTAGCAATGTGGTGCCGCAGATGTCGAGGGCTGAGAATTATGTGTTCTGTTGCTTACTAGGCGTTATGAGAGTCGTGATTTGGACGACGCGTCAGAAGGAATTCTATGGTGGCGAGAAGTTTGTTTCTTCCGAACTGATCTTGTTCTTTGGGCATCTGCTTAAAGTCAAGATTAGGACGGAAAGGCGGCGACTCACATCATCTGAATTTGGCGAAAGGTGGGTGAGTCTTGCGCGTTTGTGCCGTGTGAAAGGGGCTGACCTTGAGTGGCATTTTGATGCCGGTTAGGCATAGGATATTGTTTGCCTGGGTTGAACTTGGGCAACCCATCCATGCTTAGGCTAGAGTAGGTTTCTTGGTGTTTTATTTTTAGTTTCTTAGGATTATGTAAACTTAGCTAAGGTATGTTTGCTCATTGGCCCCTTTTTTTCTGTCCCCTTTTCTTTTCCTTTAAGTTTAACTCCCCATCCCTCCCCTCTTTAGGTGCTCAGTGATTTCAGTTCTCTGGATGATGCGGGACGCCTTTCGTTTTCGTGTGTGTGATCCTTTTCGTATGTTTGTGTGTGAATCAGTGCGTGTTTGTGTGAGTGTTTGGGATGGATAAATGTGTATTTTATATTGTCAAAGTCCCGTGTCGATTTCGCCCAGTTAATTGATTTTACTGGCACATTTAGGATTTGTGGGGGGGGGGTTAATTATTAACATGATTTTGTTTAGTTTCCTGTACATATTTGTATTCATATTGTATATATTCATTGGGGATTATGTTATTTAATTTTTTATGCCCGCCCCCCAACAGACTTTATTGTACATATGGGGTTATTTAGGATTTTCATAGAGACAATGAGGTATTTTGGTGGTTGTAGAATGAATGGTATGTATGAATGTGGTGTTTTGGTGAAAGGAATATTGTTTTGTATGCTTGGGTCAGTGCGTGCGACTAGCTAAGTTTAATTTTAAGACAAGCGATGACCTTCCTTTCCCAACCCCCATTTTTGGCTTTGTGCCACATTTACTGTGTATTTTGTACAGTATTAAATATTATCACGAGATCCAACTAGAGACTCTGATCGACTGCGACTAGTCAACACATTCGGCAACGACAGTGAAAGGACGAGCTTTGCTGAGTTAGTTATTGACTACTCAGGCGATTGACAGAGACGTTCCTAGTTGGAGGTGGTTAGCGTCATTTTTTGTTTTGAAAGACAAGCTTGAAGCGAACATACGCACAAAAAGCCGTATTGACCAAAGGCCTGTAAAGTTTCTGTTTTTGATATTTTATTTTCTGTTTTTGATATTTTATTTGCTAAAAACTTTGCCCTTTTTATTTTCTGGTTATCTGTATTTATACATTCTTTTCTCTTTTGGTTATTCTCCTTCTTGCATTTTTCCCCCTCACTGTTTTTGTTTGCATTATTCTGTTTATTTTCCGTATTATTTGTTTGAGTTATCTTTTGTTGTCCACGTTTTTTCTTTCCGGTTATTTTTTTTTCTAGTCATTATTTAACGTTTGAACAAAACAAAACAAAAAAAAAGTGAGAAGAAATTATATTATACGTCAACCATGGCCGACTTTGTCGGTCCCATGGTTGACAAAAACAGCGACAGCAACACTCCATATACACCGGTAACAATACCGGTGACACCTGAAAAAACGGTCTGGAACCAAAATAGGCCGCCAAAAAAGGATGGCACATTTTATGCCAACGAAAGAGAAAAATATGAAAAAAGCTTCAATGGGAATGAATTCCTAACCATAAAAGAAGCTTTTGAAGCTGTTAACACGCGGACCATTTCGTTGCTTACCTCTGACGTCAAGTCACATAGACTGATTGGAGTGAGCAGGGAAAGTATGGAGGAGGCCCTGAAAACCCTCAACATAAGTCCAAAGATACTCGCAAGAAGGACAAATGCACTGTGGGATATTCTTCTCCAGACAGAAGAACAGGCCAAGCGGCTGGCTGGGTGTGTTTTAAACACCAAAGCCCTAAGGCTTCAAACTGAATATTTGGGCACCCGCCGAACCAAAGTAACCATTCACGGGGTGCCAATAGACATCCCGGAAGACCGGATGGGGGCCTTCTTCTCCATATATGGAGAGGTAAACGAAGTAAGGGCCATAAGCAGTAAATCTGGAATAGAGACAGGTGATATGGAAATACAGATCACCCTAGACAGAGAGGGTTTTAAAGAAATCCCCAACACCCTGATCTGCCGTAAGAGAAAAATGTTGGTGGTGGTGGAGGGGAGAAAACCATGTTGTTGGCTATGTGGAGACGTGGGTCACATGGCGAAGGTGTGCCCTTCTAAGAAGAAAGATCAAGTCCCACCTAGCCCGGCAACTTCAGCAACAACAGCTAAGAAACCTGAGGAGATTCCGAAACCTGGTGGAGAATGGACGGAAGTAACCAGAGGAAGGAAGTCTTCAAGTGCTCCATCTCCACCCCAAAAGGAAATTCCGCAAAAAAGGCAGTCAGAAGTGGAAGTGAAACAACACCCTAAAGAAGGCCAAAACAAGCGGCCCGAAGAACAGGCAAAACTGCAAAGCCAGCAACAGCAGAAGCTACAAGAACAGCAGCCTCAAGAGCAGAAACAAGAACAGCAGCCTCAACAGCAGCGGTCTCAACACAAACAACGGAAGCAGCAAAAGCATCCACAAACGCAGCAGCAGCAGGAAGCACCAATGGAGGTGGAGAGTATGCCTCCGCCTCGAACTTCCTCATTGAAAAGATGTAGGGAGGAAGACTCGGAAGAACAAGAAAAGAATATCTCTGGTCGTAGCAGGGTGGAGCGTAGCATGGATAGAACCAGGCGGCGCTCCTTCCCTGCATCGCCAATAAGACATACTGTTTCCCCCAAAGATAGGAGTCTCCCTTCCTCCCCTACACGTACTCCATCCCCCTCTCCCTCTATTTCTTCCCCCAGTTCTGTGAGCACGCCACCCCATACATCCACTTCTTCCCCTCCCCATCCTTCAAGGGAGAAGAAAAAGAAGAAAAAGAAACTATTTGAGGGCCCCGAAACTATTTGTCAGGTAGACAAAGAGGAATACACAAAGGTCCTCTCAAAACATAAAAGGCCCCTTTTAAAAGCCTTGTATAAAATAAATGAGGTAGATGGGAAAACAACGGAAGACCCTCGCAATTTCCCCAAGGCCCCAGGGGTAATTACGTGTGTGAGGGACACGGGGAGCTTCTTAAAAGTATGGAGCCATCTTTTTGAAGCAAAAGAGGCCTTCCCCAACATCAGGATGCTGGAAATAGACGATCCGGAGATCAAGAAGCTACGCCAATTTTGTGCTGGGAGGGTCCCTGTTTTGGTTCATCCCTCCTTATATAGGGCCATCAAATTAACATACCCCACGGACGTCGGCGGTATTGCCCTGGATGGACGTATTATGTCAGAGTTGGGTGTAGGGAGCCTGGGGCAATCCGTCGGGGTCCTGTCCGGCTCAGATTTCCGCCCCGTATGTGAGTAGGTTTTTGCCTTAACTCTCTTTTATATTTGCAGGCCTAGAAAATGGAAATGAAGATAGCCAGTCTGAATGTGAAGGGCTTGAGAGATCGGGGTAAGGCTGCCCGCCTGCTTCGGGATCTCTTGTCCTTCGATGTGGATGTTGCCGCGATTGAAGAGACCCACTTTGTTTGCACTTCCGATGCGTGTGTGCTGGAGGATGACTTTGTCGTCTATTCAGCATATGGGAACCGGTTGGCCAGAGGAGTTTCTTTGTTAGTCAGACGTACTCTTGATGCGAAGGTGGACCTTGTGCATACCGATGCCGAGGGCAGGTTGATCGTGGCCGATATTGCCGTGAAAAGTGGTTCGTTTCGGGTCGTTGCGGTTTATGCGCCCAACGACCGGGAGAAGCGGTGTTCCTTTTTTCGGCGGTTGGGGCCGTTCCTAGTCGATTCTTCGCGCCTAGTTCTAATGGGGGACTGGAATGCCATCCTGGACCCCAAGTTAGATAGGGGGCGGGGCGCTAGCGGGAGAAGGGGCGATCGTAGCCTGGTCGATCTGATTGGCGATTATGGTCTCGTCGATAGATACCGGGTCGATCATCCCAGGGGGAAAATGTGGACGTGGGCTCATAGCTGGCCGTCTGACAAGGTAGTTAGCTACCTTGACAGAATGTTAGTTCGTAGAGCCGACATAGACTTGTTAGATTGTCCCACGTTCCACTGGGTAGGCTACACGGATCACAAACTCGTTTGTGCCCGGGTGGCGTTAGAACATAGGCCTAGAATGGCTGGTTACTGGAAGTTCAATCTGTCTTTACTGGACAGGCGGGACTTCCAGGAGCATCTAACTAGTGTAGTTCAGCGGGAGCTAGTGGGAGCGGTTATTGGGAATAGGTGGTGGGGCAGACTTAAAGATAGAATTAGGTCTTTCACCACTGATTTCAGCAGACGGCTCGCTCTAGATAGAGCTGAAAAGGTGAAGACACTTAAGGCTAATTTTTCCCGGGCGGAGGCTGGGGGGGATCCCCTAGAGATAGCCCTAGCTAGGGAGGCCCTGCAGCGTTCGAATAGCGAGCGCTACATGGGTCAGGTAATTAGGCATAAATTAAGTAAGATGTCTAACGAAGCTGTGAACCTAGGCGCAGATCTGCGTCGGGAAGAAGTCCGTCGAGGTGGTGATCGTTACATTCGTCAAGTCGAAACCCCGGAGGGGCGTACTCTGCGGTCGACTGGCGATATGTGCGAGGCGTTTCGGCGGCATTTCGAGAACCGCTTTACCAAGGAGCCTGGTCTCCGTGAGGAGGTGTTTCGCAGCTATTTGGCTGACTTTCCTCGGCTTGAGCCGACTGAAGCAGCTAGCTGCGAGGGAGAGATCACAGAGGGCGAGGTCTACGAGGCATTGAAGAAGGTCGGCAGAGGCAAGTCGCCCGGTCTGGATGGTTTGCCTTATGAATTGTACTTGAGGCTGTCGCACATCTTTGTTCCGATTTTGACAGCAGTGTTCAACAACTGGTTTCGGTCGGGGTCCATCCCCAATCGCATTTCCAGGGGTGTGATCACTCTGTTGAAAAAGGGCAAGGGTGTTGGGGGGAAACTAGATGATTATAGGCCCATAACTCTGCTAAACACAGAGTTAAAGATTATGGCCAAGATCCTGCAGGAGCGGTTGCAGTCAGTTGCCGAGTCTCTGTTGGGACCCGAGCAGACTTGTTCTGTGAGGGGCCGAACAATTCAGAGCAACCTGCATTTGATCCGCACGATCCTAGAGGGCGTAAAAGACGACGAAGAAGCCGCGCTGATCAATTTGGATCAGTCCAAGGCATTTGATAGGGTCGACCATCGCTACCTTGCTACTGTCCTGCAGGCCGCCGGATTCGCACCCGACTTCTGCCGCTGGATTAGCCTCCTGTATCGCTCCCCCAGTGCTGTGGTACAGGTGAACGGAAAGTTGTCGGGCGCTTTTGTTCTGTCGAGGTCGGTTCGTCAGGGTTGTCCGCTGTCGCCTCTCCTTTATGCTTTGGCGTTGGAGCCTCTCCTTCGCCGGCTGAAGGACGAGGCGTGCAGTCCGGCCCTACGCGGGATCGCCGTTCCTGGAGGGTCTCGAGCCAGGGTTTCCGCGTACGCCGATGACGTATCTGCTTTCGTGTCGTCCCTTAGCGACATTGAGGCGGTACAGAAGGCGCTTGATCGGTACGAGAAGGTGACAGGGGCCAAGATAAACCGCGACAAGTCGTCCGGCTTGCGGTTAGGTGCCTGGAAGGGGCGTGATCTTCCAGGCCGCTTCGGTTGGACGGACGGTCCTGTCCGCATTCTTGGAGTGTGGTTTGGACCCGACCTCCAGCTGGAGAAAAATTGGTCTGAAGTACTAGCAAAGGTCGTTTCTGCCGGTAAGACTTGGAAGCGACGGAGGTTGTCCGTAAAGGGCAGGGCGGAGGTGTGTGTTACATACATTTTCCCCCTGATTCTTTATCGATTGTCAGTACTTCCTCTCTGTAAGGCCCACATGAAGGCGCTCGAGCAAGCGCTATCCTCCATTTTATGGAGGGGACGCGCGAACAGGGTCGACAGACGAGTCTGCACCAAACGTCCGTGTCATGGGGGGCTGGGAATGCCACACTTGAAGAGTCACATCCGTGCCTCTCGGTTGGCTTTCCTACGCCGCGCATTGACTAGAGGAGATCCGATTCTGGAGGGGATTGTTAGGGACGCCTTCCCTAGCCTTACCATCAGTCCCCCCATCTCGAAGGCTGAGCGCCGTTGTAAGTCTCGAGATGAATCGCTTTTCCTCAGCGAGTGTCGGTCAGCCTTGAGGGCTATTCCGCGGTCCAGTGACCTTTCACGGCCTAGGAAGGTCTTCTATCGGGGATTAGTGGAGGGTCGCGCGAAGGATCTCCTACGTGATACGCTCTGCTTTTCGGAGGAGGAGTATCGCTCCTACTGGTCTTGGGCGCCAGCGGCGGATTATCTCAGTAACCCTGAGTTTTCGCTTACCTGGCGATTGGCTCGGAATCAGCTGCCTCTCAACGACAAGGCTTTCATATGGGGCTTGGCGGATTTGCCAGACTGTGAACGGTGTGGCCTTGGTTTAGAAGAAACGGCTTCGCACGCCTTCTACCATTGCCCCCGGGTCCGCCCCTTATGGGACCATGTCGGCGAGCTGACGGCTCGTCTCGCTCCCGAAGAACTCGTGTCCATTGATCGTGCATACGCGTGTGACAATGTGTCGCCCCCGTATTCCGGGGTGAAACGAATGGTGTTTCTGATGCTGCTAGCCACGGCCCGAATGGTGATATGGACGACGTGCATGGAGGAAGTCTTGCGAGGCAATCAGCTTTCTTATCAGGATCTAATCCGATTCTTTGAGCATCAGCTCAAGATGAAGATTAGAACTGATAGAAAACGATTGCATTCGACAGCCTTTAGCGAAAGGTGGGTAAAAGCGGCTAGCTTGGTTCGTTTGAACGGGGCTAGCCTTGATTTTCTTTTCTAGGTCAACCAAGTTACATCGGGGTGGTTTCCTGTGGAACCCTCCCCTTGGTTAGGTTAGACAAGCTTAAGTGTACCTAGTTAATATGAGTAAGTGTTGTTCCCGGCCTGTTTCCCGGCCATCATTTTAGTTATGATCCAAGTCGAGATTCCCAACCTCCCGAGTTTGTTTTGGCCTCCTTTTCATCTCAACTGGATCAGCCTTTTACTTCCCCATGTCCAAGTTATTTTATCTCTTTCCCACTCCCTTAGCGAGAGTGCTTCTTGATTTTGTCCTCTGGGCAGAATACAGCGGCCTCTCTATTTTGAAGTTTGGACGGGTCCTACTAACATAAATTATGTTTATTTAAAAAAAAATTTGAATTTTTAGTTTGTTATGGGGTTCATCTCCCTCCCCCTGCATCTTTCCATGATTAGATTTTTATGTATTTTATTATCATCAAATTTGTATGGTGTGGGGCGCGTTTTTGTAGGTCCCCCCCTGGTGAGGATGTGGTATTATGGTGTATGGAGGATTGAATGGTGATGGACGAATTCTTGTGGTGAATGTGTCAATTGTAATGTATGAATGGGTCGCGAATCTGATTAGCTATGTATAGGATAGTTAGTTAAGACCAGCCTTTACCCCTCCCCTTTTTCGGCCTTGTGCCACAATTTGTACATTTTTGTATAAATAAATCTTGACTAGTCAACACATTCTCCAGGAACGTCTTCTCAGAAATATACAGAAATACTATATGTACTTATTGTGTACACTTTCTTGTTATAATACATTCTTGTTCCAAGTACATTTTGTGTTGCATTATTATTCCATGCAATAGGCGAGATTCAACATTGAGTCAAGACTCAACAATGGCGACGAAGTAGAACGAACCATACGCCAAGTTTCAACAATGGCAAAGAAGTGGAACGAACCATAAGGAAAGAAGAAAGAATTAATAGTGAGAGTTTTCAACAATTGGGACAAGTCATTGAAGAACCCAGGCTGAAAAAAAAAGCTATTAATTCAAAGTCCAACGTTAACGTAACTACGAAGGATTCTAAACTTCTGGATATGTAGAACTCGTTAAAAGACGACTAAGCATAAAGGAACGTTCACTCAGAAAAATTGGAAAGGTGTCGTAAACGAATAACGGTAATTTTAAATTAAAAAATTATCTACACGGAGACACCCTCTAAAAAGAAAAATTGGCCGACTACAAAAACATGCATGGATTAAAAGGAGCACAAATACACCGTGTCGACTTTGAAAGGTAACAAACTTTAAAAAATTATTTTTTTAAATTATTTGTTCAACAATATAGTGACGAATTACCTCTGATAAGAAAATCAGACGTTGTCATTGAAATACGCGAACAGAAGTCGAAAACGGAAAAAAAAAAAGTCCGACGCTCTCTGTTCACGAAAAAAAAAATACCAAAGTTGATTAGCACGGGCGTGAATGTAAAAGCAAGACATAAAATAGAAAAGTCGTACGTTGTTTCGATTTTTTGGTCAGCTTATATGATATTCGGGGATACACAAATTAAAAGTATATTCCTTGTTGCATGAACACTATCAGCTAAAAATGGAGGAACTATCCAAAGTCATAGCTGAATTATTAAAATCCCAGCAGTTGAGTCAACAACGTCAGCAGGAACAGTTTGCCTTATTAATAAGGGAACAACAGATAGCACAACAGAAATATCAAGAAAAACAAGATGAAAGACTTTTGGAAATTCAAAAGTTAACACTGGAGAAATTAAACAACTTTCAGGCAAATGAGGGAAATTCTTCATATTCTAATAACACCATATTTAATTCGCTGGAAACTTTCAACTATGTGCCAGACGAAGAAAAAACGTTTGAAGCGTACTTTAAACGATATGAAGATATTTTCTACACAGACTGTGAAAACTGGTCGAATTCAAGAAAAGTCAGTCTATTACTAAGAAAGCTAGGTACAGCAGAACATAGCAAATTTGTAGATTTTATTCTACCGAGAAAAACAACTGAATTGGAATTCTCGGAAACAGTGAAATTTCTAAAAGAGCTGTTTGGAGCAAATATGTCGCTTTGGCATAAGCGATGGTTATGCATGAATGTTTCTAAATCCGACGATCAGGATTACTTAACATATGCATCTATAGTGAATAGACATTGTGACAATTTCAGATTGGCAGAGATTACGGTTGAAGAATTCAAGTGCTTAATTTTTGCTCAAGGACTGGTATCCAGTAAGAGTGCCGAAATAAGACGTCGAGTTTTGTCTAAACTCGAATCTGAACAAGGCCTTACCCTGCAAAAGTTAGCAGAGGAGTGTCAACGGGCCGTAAAGTTAAAGAAAGAGTCGCAAAAAATCGAAGAAGCTGGTATTGCTTGTATTAAAAAAATAAAAAAGCAGTCAAAGTACCCAGTAGAGAAAAATTGGAGAAAAAATTCAGCGTATTTTAATAATAGACAAGAAAATAAAAAGAACGAAAATAAAAAAAGTCCCACCATATAATTGCAGACGTTGTAACGAAAGACATTGGGAGGTAAATTGCCCATATAGAAATAAGAAATGTTTCGTGTGCCAAAAGAATGGTCACAAAGGATCTTGTTGTAAAACGAAAAAATGCAAGAACCGAATTAGACAAACAAATTCGAATATCAAATCAGATAGAGATTTGAGGAAATATGTGACGACTGAAATATTCAAAAAGAATATCAAATTTCAACTCGATTCAGGGTCAGATTTAACAATAATGAACGATAAAACATGGAAAATTTTAAAAAGGCCTACAATAATGAAGTCAACGAAACTCGCTCGAACGGTAACTGGAAAGCAAATTAACTTCGAAGGCGAGGTTGTACTTCCAATGAAAGTGAATGGGATCGTTAAAAAAATAAAAGTTTTCATTCTGAGAAATGGAGAAAACTTGTTGGGTACAGATTTTATTGAAACATTCGAATTGTGGAATAAACCGTTAAACTCTTTCTGCAGAAAAGTAGAAAGTAATACGCAAACAAGACAGGACATTAAAGGGGAATTAAAGAAAAAGTTTCCGGAAACCTTTACACCTGGTCTTGGAAGATGTAACAAGTTTGAAGCTAAATTTGAATTAAAAGAAAATACTATGCCTATATTTAAAAAGAAACGTAACGTGCCTTTCGCAAGTGTAGAGAAAATAGTAGTACCAAAAAAGTTGCAGAAAAGAATCCTACGGGACTTTCATATGGGTCATCCGGGGATTAATAGAACAAAAAGCTTAATGCGAAGTTTTGTATATTGGAATGGATGTGGATATCGAAAACATGGTTCATCGATGTAAAGGGTGTGCGTTAGCAGCTAAGGCACCACCTATAGTACACAAACCATGACCAAAGACGGATCATCCGTGGGAAAGATGACACATTGATTTCGCTGGTCCAGTAGAAGATTATTACTACTTAATAGTGGTAGATAGCTTTACAAAATGGCCGGAAGTACTACGCTGCAAAAAGCCTACGTCCAATACCACAACAACTTTTTTGCATGAACTATTTGCACGGTTCGGTGTGCCAGAGTGTATTGTGAGTGACAATGGTACACAAAATACTTCTGACGATTTTAAGGAATTTTGTGAATTATATCAAATTAACCACATAACGACGCCGCCGTATCATCCGAGATCCAATGGACTCGCAGAAAGATTTGTAGATACGTTAAAGCGCACTCCGAAGAAAGCCTCAGGAGTTCCAACGGAAAAGGCGCTTCAGCAATTCCTACAAGTATACAGAATCACGCCTAACCAGAGAACACCATCAAACATGGCACCAGCTGAACTAATGTTCGCTAGGAAAGTTAAGTCAGTGTTTGACAAGCTTTTGCCAGGAAGAAATAGAATAAAGAACACTATGTATACAGCTAGAAAAAGATACACCCCCGGAGAGAAGGTCTTTTTCAAGTGCTATAGAAACAACATTGAGTTCTGGGAGCGAGGCATAGTGGATAAGAGAATCGGTGACCTGATTTACATAATAAAAGGACCGAAGAATACTCATAAGAGGCACCAGAACCAACTCAAAACATGCTACGTGCTAGAGCATGAAGAGAGTATACCGGATGAGGAGGAAGATCCCATTGATGTAATGTATGATACTTTTCAAGTAGAACCTCCGCAGAGTGCTCATGAACCGAGAAGATCCGGTAGGAAACGAAAGTTCACGGACTCATTGGACGTGAATCCAAAACGAAAAAGATATTGAAAAAAAAAAAAACAGATATATATATGAACTATGCAAAGGGGATCTACAAAGAAATAACCATAATCATCCCATATAGAAGCCAGTTTGAAATCCAAAAGGATTCCAAGGCTTGGGAGGGGGGTGTTGTGGTGGGATCCACCTAATCTGCATAGGTAACTACCAACTATATAAATAATGGTTGATACCGGAAGACGAGAGAAATAGAATCACTAGATCCAACTAGAGACTCTGATCGACTGCGACTAGTCAACACATTCTCTAGGAACGTCTTCTCAGAAATATACAGAAATACTATATGTACTTATTGTGTACACTTTCTTGTTATAATACATTCTTGTTCTAAGTACATTTTGTGTTGCATTATTATTCCATGCATTAGGCGAGATTCAACATTGAGTCAAGACTCAACACACATATATATATATATATATATATATATATATATATTAACATATATATATATATATATATTAACATACAGTGACACGCATTGGATACATGTTATTTTCTTTCTAAGTCTGAAAGAAACCACAACAGAATGCAGAAAGCACTGGACGGCCGTTTCGTCCTATATTTGGGACTCATCAGCAGTGCGCATCCACTACCGAGAATTGAAACCCTCAGACCCAATGAATTACTTAATTATAATTATCAAATCCTCCTTACCATTTCTATCATATGTATATCATTGCTTGATCCGGCTTCTAATGCTTCAGTTTGAGCGGCTTGTTGATTGTAGTCGTGGCTCCGGGGGGCACAGTCCTATGGTTACAGAGAACTTCAGTTGAGTTCCACCATGGAATATGTGAGCGAGCGGCGCTATATTGTGTCTGATTTGCTATCACTTCGTCACCGAGGCCCTTTGGAACAGTTGGTATGGTGTTTGCTTGACAACCTAACTGTCAGGGTTTCAATTCTCCGTAGTGGATGAGCACTGCTGATGAGTCCCAAATATAGGACGAAACGGCCGTCCAGTGCTTTCTGCATTCTGTTGAGGTTTCTTTCAGACTCAATGAATTGTTTAATTATACACACACACACACACACATATATATATATTATGAAATGGACAAAGTCCGACAATTACTTTTTAAGACATTTCTTATGTTTATACGTTCTTTTTATAGATACAAATATTTAAGTAAATGCTCTGTTTATAATAAACAGTATTAACAACATTTACCGGCCTGAATGTCCGAGAAATTTTCATAGAAAATATACGTCCTCCTGAATCGAACCTGTATCCTATACGGAACCGTATATTGTCTGACGTGCCTTAACCCTAAAACTTAAAAGCAGTAAAATCGACCTTGCTAACCGAATGCTCTTCTGTCGCCCTATCGGTTAAGATTAGAGCAAATATTATTTATTTTTCTATAGTAGAACTACATTCAACACCATCACTTGATAAGACACCAGAAGTGCTGAAACAAAATGGCTATTTTTGTAGTGAATGTTATAACATGTTTATGCTAAAATCTTTAATAAATAATTATATATATATATATATATATATATATATAGGAAAGTAGGAAACAGATCTTAATCTAACATGTTTCACTTTATTAAAGCTTCGTGAGAGATTAAGATAGAAATGATAAAAACCAAAAAGACACAGCTTAATGGTATGTTGTGTTTGACTATTTCTTATTGGTTAGAAACGTGTCACGTGTAATGAAGTAACAGATAATATTTAAATAAGTGTAAGAAAACATTCTGTATGCTAAAGTGTGTAAAGGTTGGTGAGACGCTGCAGGATATTTTAAAAAATTTTCATTAAAGTATATCTCGTGCGCATTTTGTGTATATATTGATTTTATGTATTCGGAAGTGATAAGTTAGATTTATGAATAATAGATCTGTAGAACAATGGTGATGTAATGCAGTTTTTAGTTGTTAATATTGCTATTTAAATATATTTTCATAATATTTTCTCTATGGCGTCGAGAATGTTTGCCACACATATTTAAATATTATCTGTCATTTCATTACACGTGACACGTATCTAACCAATAAGAAATAGCCAAACACACCATACCATTAATCTGCGTCTCTTCGCTTTTTATCATTTCTGTCTCGATTTCAGACGAAGTTTTAATAAATTAAAGCATGTTAGATGATCTGTTTCCTACTTGTTCTTTATTCTATCTATCTATCTATCTCTCTTTCTCTCTCTCTTTCTCTTTCTCTTTCTCTCTCTCTCTCTCTCGTTCTCTCTCTCAACTTTTGGTCTTAGCAATTGACCCCCTGAGCATTATATATATCTATCATGCTCAGGGGTTAATTGCTAAGACCAAAAGTTAATGTAAGTTATAAAAATGCGTCAGTATGGGCGCTCTTAAATACGAAAAATTGTTCAAATTTAAGAACGTCCATACTGACGCATTTTTATAATAGAGGATGATCTTGGATGAGATTGAAAGCCCTTGGGGAAAATAAAAGAAATGAGAAAATTACACCGTCTTTCTTCATCAATTTTATACCGACACTAAGAAATTGATACGCGAATATAAGAAGATCAAAGTAAAAATAAATAGTCCTAATATGTTTAGACTGTTCAATCAAACATACTTAAATGAAGATAAGCTGCCTATATATATATATATATGTGTGTGTGTGTGTGTGTGTATGTGTTGGTTATTGAAGTGTAACAAAAATTCGTACCGTTTTTCGATAGGTGACCTTTGACCACATGATTTCGTTTCACATGTGACTGAAATCTATTACATATATACACAGTATACGATATCAAGTGGAATCAATAGTTGATGTGAAGTTCCCTCACAAGACAAGCGTCCAGCTGATGTCATGGTTTTGAGTGTCGTGGCCTCCGGCGAAAATAATGCACCCTACTCTTTTATGAGATTACAGAAAATTTAAGTACTGACGCCGGCGACAAAATTTTGAGGTGAAATGAGTTTTTTATGGCTTAAAGCCAATCTTCTCCCCAGAAGACGACTGTGTGAACTTGTTCTAGCAAAGAAGATGCGGAACTTTCGTATTGGTTTCTGTCCAGCGGATTCAGACCGTTAATTAGCCCAGACATGAAGCCTATAGATTATGCCGTGTGATACCTTTTGGAGCAGGCCAAAAAATACAATCTCACTCCTCAGTATCTATATCCCTAAGGTTGCTATCTGATGTAATGGAATAACCAGTCACCCCCATGAATGATTACACTATAGGTAGTAAGTACCTATAAAGACAACCGTCTACGAGAGACTCGGGAGGAAGTGTGTGCGAGTCGACGCAAGCACGTCTGACCTTCCAATTAGTGACATTCACTACTTGATTGACCTGTGTGTATAACTGTACCGTATTTCATATTGTACTGGTTGTGTACAATAAACCTTTCTTCTAGTATCCACCTGGTGTTATGTGTTTATTCCCTTAGCACGGAATATAACACTATCAAAGAGGACTAGGCCAAGATGTTCAAGGGTTGCGCCACTTTTCGAAGCTGCCTTGAAAGGAATTCTCCGTTTCGATATTATCTGTGAATTTTATTCCCGTGCTTTTTTGTGTTAAAATGCCTGTTTCTGCATAATAAGCGAGTTTCGAAGATCGTAGCAATTTTGAAAGTTTTGATTCCCGAGTTATTATTGAAAGGGGGGGGGGAGAAGATAAAAACTGACAAAATGAATAATTGCTGAATGTGATATTTCCTGCTTTTATCACTCTTATCACTAAATCCGCTCAAGCGCGCACGCCCGCACGCACGCCCGCACGCACGCCCGCACGCCCGCACACATACACACACACGCACACACACACACACGCGCGCACACACGCATACACATACACACACTCACACATAGCCATGCACCATTGGACCATGTAAAGATAAATCCACACATACATACACACACACACACACACACACACACACGCTCACACATAGCCATGCACCATCGGACCATGTAAAGATAAATCCACACATACATATACACACACATACACGAACACATACACGCACTCATAGCCATGCACCATTGGACCATGTAAAGATAAACGCACACACATATACACACACACACACACACATACACAAGATAGATGCTTTGGCTGATCTGATGAACACGAGTGTGATAAGAGCATATATATATATATATATATATATATATATATATATATATAATATCTCCCACTCCACCTGTGGTCGGCAAGAGATCGGGGTTAATCTACCATTGAGATTTCTGTTGTGTTTTTCTTTCTGTTTGTGCTTTTACTTGGTGAGGGTGCTAATTCCACGCCCGACCCTCCACTTTTCGTAAGCGAGCTTCGCTACCGGCATCGGTTGAATTAACAAATAGCTAATTAACGGTATAATTATTCCGTTCAAATGAAAATATTTGTTAGTTTCTTTTCCATATTTCCTAATATTGTTATAAGGTCGATTTTTGAAAGAAATTTGGGAACAAGCAGTAAAACATAGAGATAAATGGACGAAGATATCTCGAATTGTGTTTCTTTTTACACATGCTATGGAAAAGGTTTACACTTTCTTGTTAAACAATATCAAAAAGTAAACAATGTCTTAATCTATATCTAAAAACAGAAGATGTCTATGTATGTGTCTATGTATGCGTGTGTCTGTGTCTGTATGTGTGTCTGCCAGTGTGTGCATCTGTGTGTGTGTGTATGCTATTTATACCCGTCCACATTTCTCGACCGATGTCGACGAGATTGTACACACATTTACAAATTTACCATGATAGGTCAAAACCAACTTTTTAATCTCCAGCTCCCCCAGGTTTGGCAGAAAAATCGATAAAAAAAAAGGTGGGTACGACTTTTTGCAAAAACCAAGACAAAGTTACACTCCAACAAAATTTTTACTCGATCAGATGATATTCTTTGCCCTTAATGCGAAACATAGATTATGTTACGAGGTTTATGCAGAGTGTTTTCCTGCGATATTGGCTTCACACTAAAAATCGCAAAAAACTGTGAAAAAACAGGGGTTTTTTGTACTACTTAGAATAAAAATTTGAATAAATTCCTCATTTTTATCCAATTTTCTTCAAACATGTCGCAAAAAGTTTGCCATCATGCGAGAAATAACATAGTGTAGTTTTTCTCCTGCTCTCCTGCTTGCTTACACGCGTATAACGAAAATAGCACGAAAATCTGTTCAAAAAGCACGTTTTTTTCGGCCATAACTATCTGGATTTCATCCGATGCTTTCTAAATTTGCCATGTAAATTACATATGATATACAAATTGTCTTGTGTAAATGTTTGGTTTAGAATGTTTCAGTTAAATGGACGAAATCTGTGACAAACTAGGTTCAAAATCGGCTTTGCCATTTAGCCAATAGTTTCTTCATATGATTCCATCCTAAATTGTCATTCGATCAACCTTTGACGCAAAGATTATTTGAGAAGGATTATTGAAGCGTTAAAAGGGAAAAATTCCCGAAGAACCTCTTATTAACTCCAGCTTTAGAGTAAACGTACGAAGAAGAGGCATTTGCACTTGCAGTTGAATCAAGTTCCGAAACTTCATCACTGTTTTGGTTTCATTATTAGGTTTGTGAACAATACCATACTATTTGAAAGTTATTACGGCCATAAGAAATTTACTAAATATCTAAAACATTAAAACAATTTAATCCCGAGCAACGACCATACAAGAAGGTTTTATCGATGGAATTCTCGTAGTAAGAACAACCAAACAATTGCGAAGGACATAACGTAAGAGCATGAGGGAGGAATGGCTTAGTATACCAACGGATGATGCATGCAAGCGGATATACACGGGGTGCGGTTATACAATTACACCCATGTACACCCGGGCAACGCCGGGTACCTCGGCAACTATATATATATTGGAAAATAATATATACATAACCTTCGTTATGTTGACATTCGCTAGTTTGCGAGAAGCGCTGCTAATAGCTGATATAGTGGGCTGCATTAGGGTACACCACAACAGTGTATTTAAAAAAAAGATTCAATTTTAATTTTTCAACGTCCCCTTTCATTCGTGCGAGAAAGAGAGGACGCTTCCGTCAATATTGACGTACGAGGACCCAAGAGTTCAATTTAAAATGGCAACGCTAGACCTTTTATACAAATTATTTAATTACAGAGATGAAAGTTCGCGTAGAACCAGTCGCAGTTTTTAACAAACTGATAACAGAGAAATGATGTGCTACAAAATATCCAAACAACCCTTTCTCCAATTCTGTATTATCAGTTTTTCTTCATCTAGATTGGCACAATGCAAGAGAACCCAGCCTGTCCGGCTTACTTAACTCATAGCTGGAGGAAGATGGCTTTAAGCTTTTCCAATTGCAATAACGCGAAAGGAACAAGAACACATTAAATCGGCCACGCATGAACCACACTCTCTCGTAGATTGATGTGTCACCTGTCGAAACTCAGTGCTGTTCATGCACATATCCATCAGAGCATCACCAGCATCTAAATACATCTATCAACATAAGACAAATATTAGTGCTAAAACCAATGCAAGAAAAGACTAAAATAGTAGGAGCTATTATTATACAAAACAAACAACCCGCACTAAATCATATATATGCATAGCTGGCCACTCATATTCGAGGATACCCATCTATTAGGGCGGCTAGCCAATCCCAATTGCAGACGCTCGCTCAGGCGCATTTGTCTTCATTCAACACCAACAGAGCCCACCTGTGGTTTATACTGTAACTATGATGAACAGATGTTAGTTACAGTTTCTGGGATAGAGGGTGTTATCTAGAGTGATCAACAATTTGAACAAGGCCAGCAGGCTCATGTCCTCGGTCACGATGACTTGTGACTTCGTGCTAGCACAGCTATCGACAGCCCTCAAGACTCACAAGGCTTGAGTCAACTCGTGGTTTGGTTTTCAGTCACTTTCCAAAGGTACCGCACGATAATCTCCGAAGTCTCCTTCCTGAAAAATAGACCATGGTGAGATTTGAACCCGGTTCTCATGGTCAGAATGCGAACGTTCTAACCACTCGGCTACTAATATATATATTAGGAGGATTTGAGATAATCATAATTAAGTAATTCATCGAGTCTAGAAGAATCCTGAACAGAATGCAGAAAGCACTGGATGGCCGTTTCGTCCTATTTTGTGTCTCATTAGCGGTGCGCATTCACTACCGAGAATCGAACCCGGGCAGTAAAATAGCAGTCCAGGTTCGAATCTTGATAATGGATGCGTACTGCCGATGTGTTCTTATAATTTCGTTCTTTTCCGGGCATAAATTTTGTAGAAATTGTTCGAATGTTTTGTGTGTACGAGCGCTTTCGGCTATTCCTTTGGCCATTACCAATGAAGACTTTATTCTTACCGTTAACTGAATGTATGGATTTTGTGTACTAGATATCTAGATGTATGTATCTATACTTAAAAGAATGTTTGTATTTTCCGAACACGCTCAGCATATTGTGGCCATGTTCATAGTTGATGTTATTCAGTGTTGGCGTCTTCTTTTTTTTTAATAATGTTTCCATTATTTTTAGCCTTTTTTCCATGTCGACTAAGACATTATATTTGTATGACACACACACACACACACACACACACACACACACATATCTATCTATCTATATATATATATATATATATGTGTGTGTGTGTATGTGTGTGTGCGAGCGAGTCTGTATATATATATATATATATATATATATATATATATATATATATATATATATATATATATATATATTTAGTGGTGAGCAAAAGAAATGATCCTCTGAGCCAAACAGGCTTATTTTTTGCAAAGAATTTGTAAATATTCGACTATGTATTTTCATGGGCAGTATCTTTCGTCATTCAGGATTACAATGAAGATTGTTGCATTCACATGCATGCAGTAATAGGTAAAATGTAGAACTTGGCTGTAAATAAGACTGAATGCAAAACTTATAGCCACTAGAGAAAACAGAATTAACTGCTTTTATTGATGGAAGAAAACTTGATGGAAGATCGCACAAAATAAAATTAAATATTTAGTGATCTTTAAAGTCATAATGAGTCTTTAATGTGGTTCCCGTTGGCACAAACCAGAACATCAAACCCCAAATTTTCGATACCGCTCCCCCATGCGGGCGCTGATAAGAGCGGAGGGGCCGCTTAGAAAAATTAGGCAGCCATAAAGGCAACCATAACATACACCCCACCCACACAGGTTGCAGCTGAAGTATATCTTTACAGTGTTTCCCACTTTGATAACAATTATGGGAAATACGAAGATACTCATTTGACATGCAATAATACTAACAATAAGAAAATCCTATAAATATTTACAATGGTGTGGTGGGAGTGTTAGGGTTGTGTCTTGGTATGCAAATGAGCGGCAACGCAAAATAAGTTTCGAAACCACTGATTCAACTCGTGAAATTTTTGTGCGTATCATGTTCTCGGATGATGCTAATCTTGAGAGTTGTTAAGTGGCTCATAAATTTTGTATGCTTTATTTTCAGTATCTCGATACCTTCAGGCCTGTATTTTCTCCCACCCCCCGGGATTCTGTTCCTGTGCGCCACTCGATTGTTGTCTAATAAGCTCAGTTTAGGCTAAATATATAGAGCGGAAAGTGGTGCTCGAATTCTCGATCGTCGGAGTAACAGTCTGTGGGATTAGTTTGTTAATCATTGCTGTATAACAAAGAGTAGGTTATATTAACTAGTAATCGCATCTGTGGTTGTACTAGAAGACTACAACAGGTCATCCACGGCACCGTATAACGGTCAGCTACATCGAAGTAAATATTCACTTTATCTGGTTTCAATACTTATTAGGCACGCGCTTGATATTCATAAACAGCACGAAAATGGAAACTATAAAATCTATAAAACGCGACATTACAAAATCCCATCTTTTGCCGACGCTCCAGAAACAATGGCCGACAGAGTATGAATGATACTAATGTATTACATAAAAAGAACATTTAAATATATATTGCGATCAATTTGTTCTCTCCTCTCCCCATTCTATTAACTATGCATGATGGCCAATGTTTGAAATATTCAAGCGTGAAACCGATCATAAAAACGATAATGTGACTTGAGTGAAAGTAATCGTTCTCCATTAGTGACTAGGGAGGCGCGGTCATAATAGCAACAACAACACTTGATAATTTTCAATACATACAAACTAATAATACATAAAAAAACATTAACATGACGTTGTCGTCCCCGATACATAAAAGTGTTAAGATGGCGACGGCGTTCTCTGGACCGTTATATAACACTTGACTGACTGATGCTGATTGGATAGTTCGATTTTGTTTTCATTCTTTCTGGTTCGTTATTTTGGTTTTCAATCGTCCTTGTGAAGTAATTAAGCGTCTTTGGAAATCTTATTTAGCGTTTCAAGGGAATGGATTATGAGGTTTAATGATATCGCTTGTTCAGTAATATCAACCAGAGATATCGATTGCAAATAATGATATTGTTTGCTACACCAGGAATAATTACATGATTCCGCAATTTTTAATATCATTTCACACCAAGTAAGGGGATAAAACCACTAAGACGCAAGAGGAGAGTAACTAAGAGTGAAGGCTTGGTTTTTTTGTATGGCTTATTAACAATTTGTAGGTTATTTAAATCCGAAACATATACCGGATTGTAGGAGGTTGCTTACAGTACGTGGTGTTTTCAAGCGGTCCCCCATCTAAGTACTGATCGGGTACGACATTGACTTAACTTCGATGATCGAACGAGAATTGTTTTTTTAGCGTGATTTGACCGTAAGGTGAAAAAGAAGGAAACTGAAAAAAACGTTACTGAGGAGAAAGGACAGCAACAAAACAGGATTCAAGTAAATACAAGATGACGATTGATGTTTGAATCTACAGTTTTGAACATGGTAGGTGACAGTTAAGCTCGAAGCCGGAAAAGAATTCCACGGGCGAGAATTGCGAGGGAATAAACTATTAAAATAATAGCATACATTTAGCAAATTCAGCAATAAAGTGGTGAGACCTAGCTTCCAATCTAGTACTACGATTGGTTCCATGTGTCCATATTTGGTCCCGACTTATCTCCGGGCTTTGAACAGGAGTAGAGGTTTATCCCTTGTTTCTTGTTTAGGGTTAAGTTTCCGATTCTTTCTACAGTCTATTTCAACTTTTACTTCTAATGACTTCGTCAGAACTCTGAAATTTTAGGTACTAATTATTTTTTCCTCAATAGGAGTAAATAGGTTTGCCTGTCGCCCTGTTCTTACTCTTCCCCAGTCTTTTGAACAGAAGTAGAAGTTTATCCTTTATAGTGTCTTAGTGGCATTATCGCCTTGCTTGGTGTGAATTGATTTAAACAAATTCATGAAGTTGGGGTACAAAAGAAGACTGCTCATCGGAACAATTGCTATGAAATTATTTATAAACTTTATACGACATCTCATGAAACAAATAGATTAATATAGACAAAGTGCAGATTTCCAGTCTTCTTATAGGGTTTTTTTTTGTGCGTAGATTAATACAACCAACCCTACTGGAATTCGAACTAGGATTAAGAATTTCTCAGTCCAATCAGCAATCCACGACGCCACACGCACATTCCTTATTTTATACAAAACTAATAAATGCGAAAGATACGGAAAAATTTTGAGAAGTTCTCGGACTAACCTAACTTTCAAGGGAAAATCTGAGCAAATGACATCAAAGATTTTTTATAAAGGAGTTCATGATTGTGATGGAAATTGCTCAGTACTTCTTCGTACAAGGAAAAATAGAACTATGTTGAGTCCTCCTCTCTATATTTCATCAGACAAACATTCAAATCGTTTCATGTTATGGACGGAAGCAAAAACTGTAACAAATCTGGCTGGATGATGTGTTGTGCCTTAGATTTCCTTTCTAATGTGTATAAAAACATTATGAAAACTGTTCGCTATGTTTAATTTAATCCAAAATACAAACAACCAAATACGTGTCAAAGGTCCAGAGAAAGACTATGTTCTTCAAGTGGCTTGTTTGATCGTCTGAGAATTTAGATTTCTAGTTTTGTATGTTACGACACATTAACGTAGATGATGTCTCCCACCATCCCCATTCTCTACCAAACGTGGTCAGAAATAATGAGAGCTAATTGAAATGATCACATCTCATTAATACATTCTTTGTAATGTCGTCAATTGCTTGATGTCAGACTTCTTAGTTTTCATTATTATCCTTTAGAAATTTAATTGAAAAAAGAACATGCAGCGCCAGCATCATGTTTGATTTTTACCTAATCAATACGCATTTACATTTCATATTATGGCAAATACAATTTGGGTATTTTTAACAGGGTTACGTCATTATCAATCTATTAATTATTCCTTGACATTTTTGCGGCGGGATGTTTTTATAATTCCAATAAAGTTTTCTAACATGGGCAAACGAAACCGCCAATGATGCTTTTTTGGGGAGGGGGACATTACACATATATAAAAGTCAGTGTGCATCCAATATATATATATATATATATATATATATATATATATTATTAGTAGAAGTCTTATAAGTATAAGACCCTCCCCGTTGTTTTTTTTTTGTTCATGTGGTTATGGTTTTTTTGTTTATTGACTATAAGTTTCCGTTCTTCCTTACCTTGTTAGACGGCCTTCCCTGATGATCCGTTAAGGTGAAACCGTGGTAGGTTTGTCTGGCTCTCTAGGTCTAACTATATATATATATCGAGATAGATATCAAATGAGTGGATATTGGAATCAGCACTGCAAGATGTTTTCATGTTTTGCATGGAGATGATTCTATTCTATTAGCGTTGTCAACAAGTATGTTACGAATAGTGTCCGGTAGGTCTCCATGAATATTAAAATGAGATCTATATGCAAAACAAAAAGGCTTAAAAACAAATGGAGGCCTTATTAATAAAAACAAAAAAAAAAAACACTTTATAATATCAACTATGAACATGGACACAATATCTTGACCGTGTTTAGAAAAATGAAAACATTTTATGAAACATACACGCAACAAATTATTTTTTATTTAACAGATAAAATATTTAGTCCTTGAAAATGGCTAAATGTATAGCCGAAAGCGCTCAGATAAAAAGAACATTCGGACAGTTTCTATATAATTTATCATCCAAAAAGAAAAAAAAATTATTAGATCGCATGAGAAATTGTATAAAAAAACTAAATAAAAGAAGGATTGATGCCTAAATACACAAATTACACACACACACACACACACACACACACACACACACACACACACACACACACACACACACACACACACACACACACACACACACACACACACACACACACACACACATATATATATATATATATATATCAGTTTAATTATTTATTGTTTTGAGTAGAAACTTTAATGTCTAATAGAAAATGCTTACTGGATTGATTCTCATTTTCATTGGAAAAATGGCGTAAGAAGTCATTCGTGCGTTGTTTATAATAAGGGGCTAATCCCTCTATAAGCAGCATCTCCCCTAAAAGGCGGATTGGTTAGTTGATTGGGTTTAGCGGCACCTATATGCGTTATTTAATGCCGAAATCTAAATATTTTGTACGTCATTTTATGCTTTCAACAACAGATAATTTGTACATCATTTTATATGTTCACAATAAAGATATGTTTTTAAGATATGTTTTTATTGTTGCATTGATTACCATCTATTTGCCCATAGCTGGGACCCTAACAGGTGGTGCTACCTCGGGTCAAGGTTGACCTGGGAACAACAGCATTTAAGAGGGGATTTCATGCTCTTCAAAACCTCCAATCCCCTTGATGTCAGATGTAGTTTATCGTCTTACACTAAAAGTCAGAGATTCAGAATGAATATTTCATGCGTCCCAAAAAGGAAGTGCCGATGAAGCAGAGCCATTTTTGTCACGTTATGTACTCAGTAGGAAGCACAATAAAAACAGCCTTATACCATATCTTAGCAGCCCGAGAAGGACGTAAATTCTATTTTGCTTAAAACTAGTGCGAACAGGAAATAGCTTGTCCCAGCCATCAGCTAATTATCTTTCTAACCGTGGTTATTGGTTTATGTCATTAGGGTCTGATAATTTACGACAACGATATTTCAATTGCTCACAGGATTAAAAAAATGCCTCGCTCAGTAATTTTAGATCATTTCTTTCCGGCTTAAACACGTGGTAACCTTATTAACATGATTGAATAAAGGATGCAAAATTTAGAAGGGAATTCACGCTGTTTATTCTCCGATCCGCAACACCCGATCAAGGAGAGTACTACAAAAGATTGGTAACATTCTTTCGCCTTCCAGTAAGAAAGAAAAAAAGAAACTCCAAATCGTTAACAAAGTGGTATCCACTCGCTCGAAATTAACTGCTTAAAAATGCGTCATTAACACGTCAGTTTTTCACAATACACCAAAATTCGTTGTTTGAGCAAGAAATCCCCCGGCCGATTCCATTAAGATCAGTCGACGAAGTTTCCTCACCCCTTGACTCATATACGTACTGAATGTACTGACCAAGGTGGAGGGAATTCAAGCATTGCGAGCAAATAATTTGACCAGTCAGTCATAAGGTTGCTTAGTAACGAATAGAAAAAGAAGTGAAAACACTGACGACTAAAGAGTAACGCTCTAATTCGTTGAGTTCTTAATACACATATATCAACATAAATGTTAATTACACGAATGCTGACACTTTCTGTGACTTCTCCAGCATCTACGGAGAGAGATAAAAAAAAAAGGTCTCCACTTCAGCGCCGATGGTTTCCAAACTCGTCTCGCTGACCAATTCATTAGCGTACTATGATCGTTCCTAACTGGGTCTACAGCTTCTGATTTGATATCGTTTAAAGATTTGTTTTCTGGCTGAGATAGTTGCATCCTTCCCACCGGTACTAGTAGTCAGTGTTTGAATTTAGATAAAATGAATTTTGAACTCTGATTTTCAAGATCGGCAAATCGTTCTTATTTGAAAGAATTTTTCAGCACATCTTCACTAAGCACGAATTAGTAGTTCCCACCTGGAATGGAACTCCAAACTCCAAACTCCTAGAAGTTGAAATAAACTCTAATGATTCATACATACACGAGTCCGTCCTGGGTATGACGATAAACTACATCCGCGTCCAGGGTAAGACGATAAACTACGTCCAACAGCAAGACCTCTGATCAGGAGGTTTTGAGGAGCGTGGAACCACCTATTAATTGCTGGTATTCCCAGGTTCACCCTGACCCGGGGTGGTAGCATTTGTTAGGGTTCCAGCCATGGGCAAATAGTTAACCCCGAAACTGAGGTAAAAGGCATTTTGAAAGTGTAAAAATACGTTTTAATATCAGAAATACTTTGTAAAAAATTATTACCAGAAATAAATTTTTGAAGAAAAAAAAAACAAACTATTACCAGTAATACGTTTTTGGAGAAAAAACTATTACCAACTATACAATTTTGAGGAAAAAAATATTTCCAGAAATAGATTTTTGACAAAACAAAAATATTACCAGGAAAAAAAGTTGTCGGCATTAAATAACTCATTGAGGTTGATATGCCGTGAAACAAACCAAACCAAACCAAACCAAACCAAACCAAACCAAACCAAACCAAACCAAACCATACACGAGTGAATTATTTGCCAATGCATTTCCCTTAATGCAATAAAATATTTTGAAATTTATAAAGAAATGCTTACTTAGCGAGGTCTGGCACAAGGTTATTAATTATATGAGGGATTGGAAGGAGAGATTATGTAGCTTACTTATCAACGTTTCTTTTTTGGTCTAAAACTGTGAAGGTAGCGTAGCGGTTACAAGTAAATCAAGTGAAATTATCGTGCTGAATTCTAATTCTGCCCTGGTTTGCTACGATCATTTCGCACTAATGCCCTTGGCAATGTCAAGAATCCATTTCTTCAAACTTCAACGGCAAACCACTTTCCAAGAAGCCATGTCAAGTCTCAGATAATAAACAAATACAGTCTGTAGAAAGGCGTGGTCAGTTATATCCTATGTAAAAAAAACGTAAGTTAAAAAATACGATATAATCGCTTCTGAATCCAAATAAATATATAATCATTAAGATAAATCTGGATGAGAAATTGGCATATAGACACACATACAGGCGTTTTAAAATTCAAATGATAGAAATATATTTTTGGTAGTAAATCTTTTCATCATGCAGACATTTCTGTTCGTAATTATGTTAAAGACAATCACATCTTTATTGCTATAAAAGTCTGTAAACGTTACTTGTGTGTTTGCCAGAAGTCATATATAGAGGGTGGGTGAAAGAAAGATGTGAATTTATTATCGTGTGGGAAGCGGGGGGTAGGGAGAGAAAAATGGAGAAAAAAATGCTCTCTCTTTCCACCCACCTCCTTCTCTTTCCACCTTCCCGTGATTGCGTTCGTGCATATTTATATTTCAGCTTTCTTTAAACAAACAATATTTTAAATATTTTTAATTCAACTTTCTTCAAACAGACAATTTTTTAATGTTGAAAGCAACTTCAATGTTTTATAATATGATTTAAAAATACGATTTGTTTATAGAGTAAGTATTCTTATTTCAACTTTCTTCAAACAGACAATTTTTTTAATGTTGAAAGCAACTTCAATAACTCCAGATAAATGTATTTTTAAAATATCTCTACTTTCACAAACTCTTCATGAAACTAAATGTAAACAGTAACACAAGTTTGACGCAAGTTTAATCTAAAAGTAGATTCTCTGAATAAACATATGACCATTATGATAGAGTAATACTTACCTTTCCTTGGCGTTTTGATTCAATATGATGCGGGGAATCCCCGCCAAATATTGCTGTTCATTGTGAGGTTCATTTATTTTCTGTTTAGCTTTCTCAAGTTCAGTTGGTGTGGAGACAGTTTTCAAGTGTCGATATACTAGATTCTATCTATCTATTTTACATATCTAAAATTGACTGCATTTCCCTCAGCGGGATAATCGAACGGCTGGTCTCCCCTACTGAGGCTGAATAACTTACCACTATACTCTACTGGGACATTGGCAGCGAACCTCTTTTGTGGGTTGTTTTTTTTGATTGATGATATTCATACGCAAGTGTGAAGAACAACAAAAGCTTGTTTGGTGCCGATGACGAGAAGGCGGCAAAACGCTTAGAAGGAAAGAAAGAAAATGAAAGGAGGAAAGAATGGGAGCAAAAGAGAGGGTAAGGAGAGTGAAAGATGATAATAGATGGCGTGCTCAAGCGAAAAATATGTAGATGGATGGATTAGCAATATAATATAGACACGAGAAACAATTAATAATTTTTATTCTGAAGTTTCACTTACCCACTATCAATCCTTAAAATAAACAATTCCTACCTGTTATTTAATATTGCCCCAAAGTACAACAATAGTGATGCCGTTATTTTCAATATTTCTTCTTCTATGTATCATGTCCATTCAGAGCGTAGGCGACAGTGGCTCTCCACAATTTCCTGTCCTTTATGGCTCTTACTAAATTTTGTCGTTTTGTGATCTCTCCTAAAGTTTTCCCGCCATCCATTTACTCTGAGAATATCAGATTTTCCAAGCCCTCTTTCCTCATTAGACATTTCATCTGTCTCTTCCACAAGTTAAGTATAAACTTCCTTTTTGTTTTCGGCTTCTCTAAAAATTGTTGTAGATAAAAGGATATGGAAATTGCAGATTTTTGTGAGTGCCGCCATTGAATATTACACAAATATTAATCTATGCACAGTTTTTTTCCCTGTTTCACCTTTTGTAACAGAATAACTTCTCTCCCAAACAAATGTACAGAACAGTATCAAGAAATCAAAAGAAAATGGTTGAATCCATCAATATAGGAATAAAAACAACAGCTCCACACGTGACAGTAATTGACGTAATTTTTAGTTAACAGTATGAAAATAGCGTTCTCTAAATTCTTCCAGTCGCTAAGGACATTTTGTTTTGTTATTATTAGTTACTTTGTTTAAAAATTAATTTCGTTTTTGCCTTGAAAAAGTCCACATCGGATGAAACAAGTCGGCAACTATTAAAGTTTTCCTATTGTATTTTACATTTATATATATATATATATATATATATATGTACGTAGAATTAAAGAGGTTTGTCATTTAGCTGATTGATGTTATCATCAGCATCCCGGCCGTCCACTTGTCAGGGGTTAAATAGATAGATAGATAGATAGATAGATAAATAGATAGATAGGCTATTACCCAGCAGCAAAGAACTTCATATCAATTACATTTATTAAGTATATATTTAAAATATTTTAAGATAAAGTTTTTTTATTTGTTGTAGTGTAGGCACATTTATGATTTTAAGAAATAATATATTGTCGTTTCTATAGAATTATTTGCTCTACTGGAGTAAAAAGCATACCTTCGCAAAAACGCATGAAGATATTACGTATGAAAAGATATTTTTTTTAAATACGGGTTTTCTATAATTTTGGTAAGATACATTGGAAGATATTTTCGGACAACTGAACTCATCCTACTTTTTGAGATTCTTTTTATTCCCACAACTTTAAATGGAAGGCCATTCTCTTCATTAACATCTTTTTTTCGATTTACATGGAATGTAGACAGGAAGAAAGGATTGAAAGATCATATGCAAAAGGTTATTGCAATATTGCTGGTTTGGTAGTTTCTGTTTGGAAAGAAAAGGGTTTATATTGCTGTTCCGAGGTGGAAGTGTGGAACGAAGACGGAAATAAACGCCAAGCCAATCAATCATCAAATACAAGAACAAAACAACAAATAAAACCCAATGCTTTCTGAGTTAGAGGATTCGTTCATCCTCCCCGTTAATAAATTCATCCTTTGAAAATAAATATTTAACATTTTTCAAAATACGGCTCGCGTTCCCGCCAACAATAAAAACATGCTTCGTGATCCCTTTGAAGAGTATTTAAGTAAAGTCTATAGACTGACACAAGTAGTAAGGAAGTAAGGATCGGCATCAGACGGCAGCAGTTCACGACAAGTTCCTCAACAAGCGACGCGAAACATACTCTCTTCCTCACCAATCTACGCGAAACATACGCTCATACTTTCTCCACAGAAAGCTACGAGAAACATACGCTCTTCCTCACCAAGCTACGCGAAATATACGCTCTTCCTCACCAAGCTATGCAAAACATACGCTCTTATTCACCAAGCTACGCTAAACATACGCTCTTCTTCACCAAGCTACGCGAAACTCCCGCTCTACCTAACTAAGCTACGCGAAACATACGCTCTTCCTCACCAATCTAAGTGAAATATACGGTCTTCTTCACCAAGCTACGCGAAATATACGCACTTCCTTACCAAGATACGCGAAACATACACTGTTCCTCACTATACTAAGCAAATACATAATCACTTCCTCACCAAGCGACGCGAAACATACGCTCTTCTTCACAAAGCTAAGAGAAACAGGCTCTTCCTTCACAAAATACGCGAAATATACACGCTTCCTCACTAAGTTACGTGAAACATACGCTCTTCCACAGAGATCTGGGCGAAACATACGCTCTTCCTCACCAAACTACGCGAAACATAAGCCCTTTGTCAGCAATCGAAGCGAAACATACGCTCTTCCTCACAAAGTTAAAAGAAAGATAAGGTTTTCCTCACCAAGTTACGCGAAATATACACTCTTCCACACCAAGCTACGCGAAACATACTCTCTTCCTCACCAAGCTACGCGAAACATACGCTATTCTTCACCAATCTACGAGAAACATACGCTCTTCCGTCCCAAGCTACGCGAAATATACGCTCTTCCTTACCAAGCTGCGCGAGACATACGCTCTTCCTCACCAATCTACGCAAAATATACACTCTTCC
Organism: Acanthosepion esculentum; assembly: GCA_964036315.1. Taxonomy (NCBI): domain Eukaryota; kingdom Metazoa; phylum Mollusca; class Cephalopoda; order Sepiida; family Sepiidae; genus Acanthosepion; species Acanthosepion esculentum. Next base: position 6,017,548 of record OZ038480.1, on the reverse strand, counting down.
TCATCATGCAACGCAAATACATACTCTCTTCCTCACTAAGCTACGCGAAACTTACGCTCTTCCTCACCAAGCGAAACGAAACATAAGCTCTTCCTCACAAATCTAAGACAAACATAGGCTCTTCCTCAACAAGCTACGCGAAATATACACGCTTCCTCACCAAGCTACGTGAAACATACGATCTTCCTCAACAAGCGACGCGAAACATACGCTCTTCCTCAGCAATCTAGGCGAAACATACGCTCTTCCTCACCAAACTACTGGAAACATACGCTCTTCGTCTGCAATCGACGCGAAACATACGCTCTTGGTAACAAAAGCTAAGAGAAACACACGCTCTTCCTCACCAAGTTACGCAAAATATACGCTCTTCCTCACCAAGCTACACGAAACATACGCTCTACTTCACCAATCTACGCGAAACTCAAGCTCTTTCTCACTAAGCTACGCGAAATATACAATCTTTCTCACCAAGCTACGCAAAATATACTATCTTACTCACCAAACTACGCAAAACATACGCTCTGCCACATCAAGGTACGAGAAACATCCGCTCTTCCTCACCAAGCTAAGCGAAACATAAGCTCTTCCTCACCAATCTACAGGAAACATACACGTTTCCTCACCAAGCTACGCGAAAAATACACTCTTCCTCACCAAGCTACGTGAAACATACGATCTTCCTCGACAAGCTACGTGAAACATACGCTCTTCCTCACCAAGCTACGCGAAGCATACGCTCTTCCTCACCAAGGTACAAGAAACATACACGCTTCCTCACCAATCTACGCAAAATATAGGATCTCCCGCAACAAGCTACGTGAACCATTCGCTCTTCCTCACCAAGCTACGCGCAACATACGAGCTCCCTCAACTAACTACGCGAAACACGCTCATCCTCAGCAAGCTACGCGAGACATACGCTCTTCCTTACCAATCTACGCAAAACTTGCGCTCTTTCTCACCAATCTACGCGAAACATACGCTCTTCCTCACAAAGTTACGAGAAACATACGCTCTTCCTCACCAATCTACACGAAATATACACGCTTCCTCACCAAGAAACGCGAAATATACGGTCTTCCTCAACCAAGCTACGCAAAAAATAAGCTATCCTCAACAAGCTACGCGAAACATACACTCTTCCTTACCAAACTGCGCGAAGCATACGTTCTTCCTCACCAGTCTATGCGAAACATAAGCTCTTCCTCACCAAGCTACCCGAAATATACGCTCTTACTCACCAAGCTACGCAAAATCAACGGTCTTCATCATCAAGCAACGAGAAACATAAGCTCTTCCTCTGCAAGCTAAGCGAAGCATATGCTCTTCTTCACCAATCTATGGGAAACTTAAGCTCTTTCTCACTAAGCTACCCGAAACATACGGTCTTCCTCGACAAGCTACGCGAACCATACGATCTTCCTCTCCAAACTAGGTGAAATATACGCTCTTCCTCACCAAGCAACGCGAAATATACGCTCTTCCTCACCAAGGTACACGAATAATACTCTCTTCCTCACGAAGCTACGCGAAACATACAAGCTCTTCCTCACCAAGCTAAGCGAAACATACGCTATCCTCAACAAGCTCCGCTTACCAAGCTACGAGAAGTAGAGGCTCTTCCACACCAATCTACGCGAAACATATGCTCTTCCTCACCAAGCTACCCGAAACATACGCTGTTACTCACCAAGCTACACGAAACATGCGTGGTTCCTTACCACCCTACGCGAAACATACGCTCTTCCTCACAGAGCCACGAGAAACATACGCTCTTCCTCACGAAGCTACGCGAAGCATACGCTCTTCTCCACCAATCTACGGGAAAATTACGCTCTTCCTCTATAAGCTACGCGAAACATACGCTCTTCATCACTAATCTCCGTGAAACATACAGACTTCTTCACCAAGCGCTGCGAAATATACGCTATTCTCCACCAAACTACGCGAAATATACGCTCTTCCTCACCAAGTTACGCGAAACATATGCTGTTCCACACCAAGGTAAACGAAACATACGCTCTTCCTCACGAAACTATGCCAAACATACACTCTTCCTCACCATGCTACGCAAATATATAATCTCTTCCTCACCAAGCAACCCGAAACATATTCTCTTCCTTACAAAGCTACGCGATACATACGTTATTCTCAAGAAGCTACGCGAAACATACACTCTTCCTTACCGAGCTACGCGAAGCATACGCTATTCCTCACCAAGCTACCCGAAACATACGCTCTTACTCACCAAGCTACGAGAAACGTACGCTCTTCCTCACCAAGCTACGCGAAGCATACGCTCTTCTTCACCAATCAACGGGAAACTTACGCTCTTCCTCCCTACGCTACGCGAAACAAACCCTCTTCATCACCAATCTACCTGAAACATACGCTCTTCTTCACCAAGCTCTGCGAAATATACGCTCTTCTCCACCAATCTACGCGAAATATAGGCTCTTCCTCACCAAGTTATGATAAACATATGCTCTTCCACACCAAGCTACGTGAAACATACGCTCTTCCTTACTATGCCACGCGAAACATACGCTCTTTCTCACCAAGGTACGCGAAATATAGTTCTTACTCACCAAGCTACGCAAAATATACTGTCTTCTTCAACAAGCTACGCGAAACATACACGCTTCCTTACCAACCTATGCGAAACATACGCTCTTTCTCACCAAGCTACGCGAAATATACGCTCTTACTCAACAAGCTATGCGAAACATACACTCTTCCTCACCAAGGTAAACGAAACATACGCTCTTCCTCACGAAGCTATGCGAAACATACACTCTTCCTCACCATGCTACGCAAATATATAATCTCTTCCTCACCAAGCAACCCGAAACATACGCTATTCCTCACCAAGCTACGCGAAACATACGCTCTTACTCACCAAGCTACGCGAAACATACTCTCTTCCTCACCAAGCTACGCGAAACGTACGCTCTTCCTTACTATGCTACGCGAAACATACGCTCTTCCTCACCAAGGTACACGAAATATACGCTCTTCCTCACCAAGGTACACGAAATATACGCTCTTCCTCACCAAGCTACGCGAAGTATACGCTCTTCCTCACCAAGCTAAGCGAAATATACGCTATTCCTCAACAAACTAATAGAAACATACATTCTTCCTGACAAAGCTACGAGTAACATACGCTCATCCTCACCCAGCTACGTCAAATATATGCTCTTCCTCACCAAGCTACGCTAAATATACGCTCTGCCTTACCAAGCTGCGCGAATTATACGCTCTTCCTTACCAAGCTACGCGAAACATAAGCTCTGCCTTACCAAGCTACCCGAAACATACGCTCTTACACACCAAGCTACGCGAAACATACGTTCTTCCTTACCAAACTACGCGAAACATGAGCTCATTCTTACAAAGCTACGAGAAAAATACGCTCTTCCTCACCAAGCTACACGAAACATACGCTCTTCCTTACCAAGCTACGCGAAGTATACGCCCTTCCTCACCAAGCTACGCGAAGCATAAGCTCTTCCTCAGCCAGCTACCCAAAACATACGCTCTTACTCACCAAGCTAAGCGAAACATACGGTCTTCCCTACCAATCTACGCGAAACATAAGCTCTTCCCCACAAAGGTACGAGAAACATACGCTCTTCCCCACCAAGCTACACGAAACATACACTCTTTCTTACCAAGCTACGCGAAACATACGCTCTTCCTCACCAAGCTCTGCGAAACATACGCTCTTCCTCACCATGCTACGCGAAACATACGCTCTTCCTCACCAAGCTACGCGAAATATACGCTCTTCCTCACCAAGATACGCGAAACATCCGCTCTTCCTCACCAAATTACACGAAATATACGCTGTACCTCACTAAGCTACGCGAAACATACGCTCTTCCTCACCCAGGTACGTGTAATATACGCTCTTCATCACCAAGCTACGCGCAACATACGCTCTTCCTTATCAAGCTACGCGAAACATACGCTCTTCCTCACCTAGCTACGTGACACTTACATTCTTTCTTTTCACTTTCCCCCTTTCATATTTTTCTAATATTTATTTTCGTTTTAACAAACAACTACAAACGAAGACTGTAAAATCACGCTTCGAAAAAATTAATTGTGAAAACACGAAAATAAAAATATCTCTATATTTAAAATCTTTTCCTCCTTTACTTTGTTAATGCGTTGAATCAACTCTGCAACGGAAGGTTCAAATAAAAGATAGAGAACAGCGATGGAAGGTGGAATTCTCCATTTTGGCAGCAAGATTCATGTTACATCATTGTGGATTTTGTTGTTTAACACAGATTCGGAACTAAGATCATCCTCAGATTAAAAAAAAGTTTGGAACAATGTATAATGCTTACATTACTTAAAAAAGAAAAACTCATTTGACAAGATTGTTAGTGTTTAAATTCTCTGGACCGATATTTTGATTTGCCCTATTGTAAAACGTTTATAGTGGATCAGCGGAAACTTAACTGAAGTTCAATTTAAATACAATCCGACGATGTATATCCCACTGTCGGAATTAAAAGTGCCAAATTTGAAACCCATCCATTCAGTAGTTTTGTCAAAACACAGACATAGACACTCAAACAAATACACTCTCCCACAGAGCGACACACCCGTACTCACAAAGACAAACACATGCGCACGCATACAATTTTTATTAAACAGAATCGATCTATCGATTTATTAGCCAGCTCACTGTTCACATTGTAGTATATAGTTATTGAATAACTTCTTTGAATCAAGCTTAGGTTAATAACAAATAAGGAGAGAGAAAGAGAGAAGCGGAGGTAGAAAGGGAGATAAAGAGACTAAGGGTGAGAGAGAATTAAAAGAAATGATAAAGAGAAAAAAGTGTGGTAGAGAGAGAAAGAGAGAGAGAGAGAGAATGGGGTAGAATAGGAAAGAAAGAGAATGATGATGAGAGAATGGAAAGTTGTGGAGAGAGAAAGATAGAAAAAGTGTAGTAGAGAGAAAAAGAAGGGGTAGAAAAAAGAAAGAAAGAGAATAATGATGAGAGGGTAGAAAGAAGTGGTAGAGAGAGAGAAAAGGGTGAAAGTTTGCTAACGAGAAAGAGAAGGCGGTAGAAAAGGAAAGAAAAAGAACGAGTGTAAGCGAGAATAGAAAGAGAGAAAGAAGGAGAAAATGAAGGAAAGAACGGGAAAGAATTTTATGTTTTAAAAACATCTGATTGACACTGATTCATGTCTATTTATCTGGTATTGGTACAGTTCCGATAATGCTGAGAATAAACATCGAAATATAAACATAATTTATTGCTTTTAAATGTCTGCGGGACATTGTTTCACCTCTCTCTTTCTTTCATTTTAAGCACAGAAACACAAGTGTGAGCGCCTGTTGCCTTTTAATATATATATATATATATATATATATATATATATATATATAACTGGTACTACCAAGAAGTTCGGTTAAACGACTTTTGAAATGAAATTAAACATGAATGAAAAGCAATATTCTTACTTGAATTGAGCAAAAGTTTTCGGCCATTTTAAAACTTTTGTGAATTTCTAATAATTACCAGCTTATAAGTGTATGGTTTTGTATCGCGTTTTCTACAGATGAAACATTGTTCCCTGATAGAGTCAATTCCATACTAAATAATTCAATTTGATAGCAGGGTTTCTAAATGAGAGATGAAGGTGCGAGACAAAACCAAAAAAATGATATTGAAAAGGTTTTCGGACAACGGACATTTTTGGTTTTTTCTCGTCGCTAATACACAGTTATATTGTTTTTGTAACAATATTGATTTTTCCGGCGTATAACATCGAATTTCTGCATTGTCTCATTATTTGAATCCTGGTGAAATTTTACAACGGATGCAGGGTGAAGATTGAGAAGGCTTAATAGATAAGGAACTCGGAATTTCAAGAAGCGGCATTTCAGAAACAGTCTCATTTTTCGAAGCATCGGAAGAGTTTCGGATCTTCCAAGATGTGACCACTCCCAGAAACTGCAGCAGAAGATATTACACAAACTGATTAGGACGGCAAAAGCTCTGCGAAAGAAGACTTCATAGCAAATCGTGGATAAGTCATCATCATCATTATCATCATCATCATCCGTACCATGTCCGGGTGTGGTTGTAGGGTTACAGCGCAGTTGAGCGCCTGAACATTTCCTTTCAGATACTTGGGTTGAAAACCTCAGAGGCATTCATTTACGCGTAGCGTGTGTGGGACAGGCTCGACCTCACCGTGCTCTGCAGTTCAAGCTACAGCCGATGGAGTACCTTCTGTTGATTTCAGTCAACATATTTTCCGCCCTGCGATGACATTTGATCCCCGCATTGGATACATACATAGCGCCATTGTTCATATATTATTATTTATGCCCTTTTCTGGCCTCTTTTTACCTTTCTGTTGGTATACAATTTATTATATGTTCCTAATCTGTATAAATCTTTGTTCTTTATTCTATTCCTAAAATCATTTAATTGTGTACTTGGAGCAGTCAATCATTCCAAAATAGGACTCATTGTAATTTCTTCCGTAAAATAGAGAATAAAAACTCCAGGGTAGTTTATTCGTTGAAAAGATTAACTCATTCCTTCAGTTTTAAATTTGGGAATGTTATCAGTTTCTGTTTTCGTGATATTTTGCCCTCTACACTTGTTTTTCAGACTTTCTCTTGATCATTATTTCTTCTTCAACAAAACAGCTGCCTTAAAGTTTATTTTTTCGCATTAACAAGACGTTCCCATAGGAGCGGGCTCCATATTGTTTTCTCTGTTTCTCCCGATCTCAGTTCTGTCATTACTCATCATTATTATGTCGCGTCTTGGCATCTTTATGTCCGGGTCCTTTCATGCCTTCGCTACGGCTTCCCCGGGACACACACAGATTTGGTGTCAAAAATGAAACCAAGCACTGACACAGAAGATTATCTGCTTTTATTGCTTGCACACAATGAATAGATATGAACTTACCTCTATTTGTATCTTGGTATGAATATCCGTATTTATTAAGCCAGGATTAGTCTTGGACAGATCCACAAGTGCGTGACACACAATGAGGGTCGAAATAATTACACAGTTGTAATCGTCTTCAGGACTAACTCGATAACCATTATCTTATATAGAGTAGTCCAAAATATATATGTCGGAGTCAGGCACAAGGTCTGGCGTGCGCACACACACACATATTGTTTAAAATATCGAAGAGAGGGCATTAATAGATATAGACAGTGTGGACATAGAAAGCAACACTGGCAAGCCACAGTGCAATATTCAGAACAAATCTTTCTCTCTCTCTCACACACATTTTTTCACTCTCTTACACTCATTTTCTTTCTTTTTCTCACTCGCTCTTTCTTGCACGCCCTTAATTTCTTTCTCTCTTACACGCTTTTTTCTTTTTTTCGCTCTCTCTCTCTTACACTCATTTTCTTTATCTCTCTCTCTTACACACTTTTTCTTGCTTTCTCTCTCTTACATACTTTTCTTTCTTTCTCCATTGTTAACATAGTTCGTTTATCGCCTAAAGTGTTTTCCAGACGCCATTATTCTGCTGATCCTTGACATAAGTCATTGGGAGTTTAAAGAATATTGGTATAAGTAAGAAAACGGCCCCACCCAGTTCTTTGTTTAGGATTAATATTTAATGAAATTAATAAATTATTTAATAATTTAATTAATAAATTAATTAATAAAATAATAAAAGTAATTAGCTTTCCACTTATTTTACAACATCTTTGTTATTGTCTATCCCTTCATCATTAACTTATATATCAGATATTGATTAAATAAAGAACAAGTAGGAAAACCTTTATAAATTTGACATGTTTTGCTATACATTTGGCGCCTTCAGAAATTTTAGAAGTGGAACAATGTGGAGCTATTTCAATTTTTTTATTTAATTCTGTGCTGATTTGTTTTTACTAGTTATGTAGATGTCAGATATTAATTTTATGGTGTAATGTGTGCATCAGTATTTGTGTGTGTGTGTGTGTGTATGTGTGTGTCGTGTTTAACGTGGGCGTATTTTAATTGTTCATTAAAAATTCCACCTCAGATTGTATATACAATTCAAATTTTAGATAAAAAACAACTAACACCCGTGTATTTCAGTACAAACACACACACACACACACACACACACACACACACACATATATATATAAAGATATTTTTGAAGGTACAAAATTTTATCACAGCAATAAACGTATGAAGCTTGATATTACTAGGCATATTAAAAACGGGCGAGGCAACCGGTTTCGCTCCCGCTCATCAGGCTTACAACAGGAGATTTAATTTAAATTAAAAAACACAGAAAATATACAATGAAAAGGACATTCTTGCAAAAATCAGATGAATATCGGTACTTATTCACAAATGAATTAAATTATTTTAGAAAAGGTTCTTTTTTAGAAAATCTTAGTAAAATTGTTTTTTTTTTTACATCTGTTACTCCCCGACCAACAAACACATTATTTAATTTTATGAAATATCGAAAAATTCCTTTTTGTACGACTTTATTTTTTAAATTGTTATAAGCTCACGTCCTTGGAGAATTTAAATCATCAATTGTTTTTTGTAAATCAACATTATTTAATTAGAAAAGTTTTTAATTGCTTTTATGAATAAGATATATTATGGACACTATTGCCTTAAGAAAAAAATCGATGGATAATGAATTTTGCAAGAATTGTTCTCATTTAAAAAATCTTATTAAGTTATAATTTTTTTTCCATTCTATATTAATTTGTAGCTGTTACATGATGTTGTTATTAAGTAAAAACGTCATAATCATAAATGTAAAAGCTTATTACAATTCAGCGACCTCAATTATTTTAAAAAGCATTTTGAATTATTTTTGTGTGCCCATAAACGTGCCAATTTTTGAAAATACGGGCGTCCATATTTTCAAAAATTGGCATTATCAGAAAATAAGCGCGGTAACTATAGAAAATTTAAAATCTATTGGTAATTTTCTAGCATTTCCCCAATAAACGCCTTCGTAAGTAAGACTAAAAAGGCAAAGCACCCAGAATTCATTAATATATTAGATAACTTTAACTCCATTTTAATTTAGGAGAGGTTGGGTTTTAATTTCCTTAGACAGATTATGGATTCAATATATGTTACTTACAAAGTCAGGTTAAGCTTAGGTGGGGTGGGGGTGTCTGCTAAGAAACGTATACTTCCGTTATTCAGTGAGTCGTAATTTTTCAAAGAAAAACAATTGCCATGAACACCGGATTATAAAATCTTACTATTCTTTCTTATTATTTTAATATATATATATATATATATATATATATATATATATATGTGTGTGTGTGTGTGTGTGTGTGTGTGTGTGTGTGTGTGTGTGTGTGTTTGATAAAGTATATTATATAATACGTTTTCTATTCTTAATCCATTACTGTTGTTGAATCGATAAACTCTTCCGCGACAAACAGCGTGAAATCGGAAACAAATAACAATAAAAAGTTAGACTAAGGTGAGTAATAAAATAATAGTGACGTTACTATACATTAGTAATCTAATCTCTTTCCAATACCAACTGTCGATGGCCTCAGAAAGAAGACACCTTTAACAATGAAAATAAACCGTGATCTATTAATAAATCTTCAACGGGATTATTTACATTACTATTGTCCTCATCTTTGTCGTCATATTTATTACAACGTTTCGGCCGTTGTACGCCCCGGCCTACTTCAGGTGGTTGGAATGTCGAACTGAACCCTTTATTTCGATCACTAGTTCCACGTGCCATGTCTAATGGATGTCTGTTATCAGTTATCTTCTGTTAATTTCCCTCTGAAAGTTCTCCACTGCCTTAACCGTGTATTGAACTCACACTCTTTGGGTCCTGTCACCGGATCTAACCACCGCCTTTATCCACTGTGCCATGTGTCCTTGAGGACATCTGTGTATAAATTTCTGGGTATTATAAACATGTCTTCAGCAACCATTTTTACCAATGCTCATACTGCAAGTTTTGCTGTTATCATGCATGTTTTTACCAGAGCTCATGTTGTAACTTTTGTTGTTATTATTGTTTTCTCTGGCACACCTTATAACTGGTTCCTATATTGTATTCATTTCTATGCTTGGTCGGCTCAGGAGATTTTTGTGGCTTGGCATATGTGCTAATTCCTTAAGTTTACGAATTTTCCAATGTGTTCCTTATCTATGATCTCAACCTGATCCTATAGAGGGCGGTGATCTCCCTTCTCTCTCCATATGTAGTCAGCCACGCCTGATTTTTCCACTTCCCTTCGTGTTAGACCTTTTTGGTGATCTTGAAGCCTTACCTTAAGGGGGCGGCCTGTCTCCCCTTTATATTTCTTTCCGCAGCTGCACGGGATAGTGTACACCCAGTTTTTAGTCATGCTCTCCTCTAGTGGGGGTCTTACTCAGGAGAGATATCTGCGAAGTGTCGTCAAGCTTTTGAATGTTGTCCTGATGTTATATGGACCGCAGATCCTTTGTGTTTTTTCTGATAACCCCTTCACATAAGGCAGGCAAACTGATTTCTGAGTGTTGTTGTCCTTCTCTTGTACCCGCCTATCCCAGTTTTTTTGTGGGGGGGGGCTGCTACCATGTACCCAGGTTAGTTATGTTGTAGGGTACTACTTATACTGACCAATTCTTTATCTAATGTCTCTGGGTCACCACCTATGACTTTTTCTCGGTGTTGTAAGCAGCGGACGATCCGTTTCTTTACGCTGTATGGATGGTGGGAGTTGAAATTGAGGTACTGTCCAGTGAATGTCGATTTACGGTATACGGATGTCTTGAACTTATGCTCTGTTTGAGATAGAACATCCAGGAATGGGAGTGTGTTGTTACTCTCTTTCTCCATTGTGAACATTATCGAAGGTCTTATTGTGTTTGTTTAAGAGTTTCAAGAATATTTTACCTACGTTTTGTTTCTACGTTTAAGTCTGTAAATATATATTTTGTAAATTGAGAGTTTGGTTTAGAATTATTAAAAGTCAAAATAGTTAACTAGTATAAACGTGAAAATTATTCTCACAAAATCAAAATCTATATCGTCCCATATACCGGGTGTAAGAGCAAAATTAACCAAATCGTGTAACAGCAAAATTGTCCAATTGTTAGATTAATATCTGAACCGTTAGAAATAATTAAAGATATTTTACTGGAATTCTCCAATGTTTTTATAACACTGTTTGACTTTATCTTGAGCACTAAGAATTTATAATTACTCTCCAAGCTTAACAGAAGATTCGTGATGAAATCGATCATAAACGAAAAGGACATGTTCATCATTAATTAGTCATAGCTAAGGATCGGAAGCTCATGAAGGATTGAAAAAAAGTTCAAATATATATATATATATTATTCCAGGATCATTTTCCAACGGATTCAAAATGATCTTCACCCTCTCTAACTTTATTACTTTCTATCCTGGAGTACGATTTCATTTTCAAGTTTTTTTTTCACTGCTCTCTGCACTCCTCTCTCACGTGACAAACATCTTATGAATTGAGTTGGATCTTTTCTAATTGATCTATTTAGATCTAAATTGAAATGATGATCCTTCTTCCTGATCTAGTTTTCCTCGATACTGTTCCCTCATTTTTAAACTTATTCACCGTTCTCTTCATGGTTCTTGAACGGACTTTGAAGATGGAAGCCAGAGTATGAATGTTGGTACCATTACTCAAGGCCTGGTTGAGCTATTTCCTCTCACCATTGCTCAGTTGGGAAGACAGTAGGTCTGACACAAAAAAACGTTTTTAACTTGTTCACTTTTTAGCTGAATAACTCCTAGGGTTTTCCCGTGATTCTTACGAAAGATGATGTCAATATGGCTAATAATGCTGTTACACGATTTGGACAATTTTGCTGTTACGCCCGGGGGTATAAATGTATATTCTTGTAATTATATAAATGTTATGCATGCCTGTACTTTTGTTTAATGTATATTTTATTGTTTTGCATATATCAGTTTTTAATTGCTTAACTTGAAATGTTTGCTTGTGAGGACATGTGCAACAGGGACAAAACTAATAAATACTCTCTTAAGTTCTTCTTGGAAAGTTAAGAAGAATAGAATTGGGATGAATCAAAATAGATCAAATTCGATTCATGTGTGGAAATCTAAAATTTAGACTCAGGCGAAAGATACAATTAAATAGGATTTAAATTTCCAGATAAAGGAATCTTATAATAAAAAATAAATAATCGGCAGTAATCACGAATTAACGTTAAAAAAAAACACAAAATAAAAAAATATTATTTCATTTTTCAACTAATAAAATGACATGTGCCCATGCAAAGGTTTGCAGCAAATATCCAATTACGAACCAGATGTCTTTCATTTTTATTGGTGTAATCAATCAAATGCAGATATTTAAATATCTGGGAAGCGTTTTAACAAAGGGCGGACAGGCAACACTGAAATCCGAAGGCGTATTGGGATAGCCAACGATACATTCCAAAAGCTAAGCAGAGTACCCTGTTTCAAATCCTGCAAACCATAGAATTATCTGACGTTCCACACTTTGCATTACAGATAATATTCTATCAGACTCTACTTCCATCAAAATTAATCAAGATATTTAAATAAGACAATTAAGATGAATTTCTGTGGCGCTTGTGTCCATTTTCTCCCCCCCCCTCGCCCATCTTTCTCACACACACACACACACACACACACACACACACACACACACACACACACACATCTCGTGGCTGTAACTGTTAGTAAAAAATTAAGACTGTAGTGCGTTCTATCGTCTTGTCATCCATCTAACCATCAACAATTTAAAAAAAAATGACCAAAAAATAAAGATTTAAAGAAAAATTCATAAATCTATGTCAAATCAACATCAAAAGATTTCAGGATATATTTTGTTTTAGAACAATGCAGGAATGTGACATTGATGTTGTCTGTATGCAAGGGGTTCGCCGACTTGGTAGTGATTCCATTGCACATTTGGTTGATTGACTGATACGTTTATCAACCCTTTGTAGGTTATTTAAAGCCAGAAAATATTTTTAGAGTGTAAGAAATTTATTTTTGGAGAAAATAATGGTTTACTAATTAACCCATAGCTGGGGCAGAAGAGGTGAATTCATACTTTTACCAAGCGTATTTGCACGTAAGTGAACCTAATGAACCCAACTGGAATTGAAACTCGACACTACGATTAACAATTCCGAGCCATTATCGACAACATTTGCATATTCAAGCATATGGTGTTTACAAGCGGTTACTCATCTAGGTACTGACCAGGCTCGACATTGCTTAACTTAGGCGATCGCACGGGATCCGGTGTTTCAACGCGATGTGGCCGTAAGCCATTGAACATTTGGGATGCAACTTTGATTGGACTGGCCTAAAGGAGACAAGAGAACGTAGGGTTGAAACTGCAACATGTAAATCGTTCAGATATTGTGATCGATATTGTGATGGGTCATATTTTACAACAAAAAGTCAGAAAGACTAATGACTGTCGACATAGAGGTTCGAGGGTATAAAATCCCGACTGATATCATCTTCTACAGTGGGTTTTGTGTAATAGAATCAAAGAAAAGTATTGAAAACTCTGCATTAATGGGAATTTTAATGCTATCTCAAGTAATTTTGAACGGCAAGTAGTTTTTGTTTCTTTTCTGGGAAGAAGAATTCATCCATTGAAACAGAAGATTCAAACAGCAATAGAGAACTCTGGTTAAATCTTCCGTTGTTCAAAAATATCAGGTGAAAAATACATTGTTTGACTAACCCCTTGAAAAATAGCATCACATGGCATAAACCAGATAAAGTAAACAAAGAATTACTGACTCCAGCATCTCGGATTCTTCGCTTACGCACTTTGGGACAGATGTCAGAGTACAGAGTGTCGCCAAATAGCCTCGGCACATCGAAACTTTTCTATAGATGTCGTGCGTGCCGCCAAATAGTCTCGTCAGATCAAGACTTTCCTGTGGACGTCATACGTGTCGCCAAATAGCTTCGTCCGATCGAGTATTTCCTGTGGATGTTATACGTGGCGCCAAATAGCCTCGTCACACCGTGTCTTTCCTGTGAGTATATTGCGTGGCCCCAAATAGCCTCGTCACATCCAAACTTTCTTTTGGTTGTCATGCGTGGCACCAAATAGCAATGTTTGATCGAGAATTACCTGTGTCAGATCAAGACCTTACTGTGGATGTCATGCGTCGCGCCAAACACGTTCGGAAATATGCAAACTGTCAGCTGTATACAGCGGCTTTCTCAGAACAATAGTTACAAGTTACTTCGAGGAAATAAAACCAGTAGGTCTTAGTGAGGGCCATCTTTTTCGAACCTGGAACTAAAGAATCACAAAGAGCTGTACCAAATAACAAAAGCTACATCACCTGAATACCTGCTTTGAATCTGATCCTAGACTTCTTGTAATAAAAATGACAATTTAATCCAACAAAATAGTCCGCATCCTGCTCACAAAAACCACAAATGACACCGACGTATAACTTTCAAGCCTTTAAAAATAAAGATATAAGAGTAGAATTCAATGCTAAACTAGAATTCAAACCGATGTTCCTAAATCTTGATGAAAACAGTAGAAAGGGATCAAATAATGTAATCCTATCGTGAGACCATTCAATGAATATCTTGACAGAAAAAAAGATCTTTCCATGGGACGACAATCCTCATTTGTAAAGGTTGGTCAAAGAAAGAAAAAACCCGAAAAAACTAACAAGAAAAAACCCAACAAAATACAAAAAAAAAAAACAGAAGAATATAAATGGAAAGGAGAATACTAAAGAATAAACCAAAAAAAACAACAAAAAACAACAAAAAAACAAACAAGTTAATATTCTGAGAAAACCAATATCTTCAGAAAACTGAAATCTAAATGAACGAATCAAAGCAGCAGAGTCGATGTCTTGAAATGTGAAGACCAATTGCGATGCCATCATACAATCGAAACCAACACTGAAGAAATGTTCTGGTTTCAAAAAACACTTTAAGTCACTTTTCAACCTTGGCCACACTTAAGATATACACAGAAAGAGAATATACACCACTATACATCCGATTATTACAAAGTTTGTCTCCAAACATAAGAAAAATGGCAAATCTAGTGATGAAGAACTCAAGAAATTAAAAGAAAAATTAAAGCATTACTTGACATTGAAGCTGAAACTTTGAAAACGGCATATCCACTTTACGAATTTAAAAAACAAGATTCTCAATTCAGGATGTTAATTTAGTAAATACAAAACACTTCAAATACATCCCTGTAAAGATCAGCTACAAAATTAGCAGAGGAGAAAAAGAAATCGAACATAGTTTAGGTTTCGAGAAAATACCGTGAAATATTTTATAAAAATAGTTTTTTCATTAACTAAAAAAAACTCAAATCACGTTCTTAACATCGTCAGATCGAGACTTTCCTGTGCATGTCATACGTGGCGCCAAATAGACTCGTCACATCGTGTGTCATTCTTGTGTATATCTTGCATGGGGCAAAATAGCTTTGTCACGTTGAGACTTTCCTGTTGATGTCATGCGTGGCGCTAAATAGCCTCGTCAGATCGAGACTTTCCTGTGGATATCATGCGTGACGCCAAATAGTCTCGTCACATCGAGACTTTCCTGTGGATGGCGTGTATGGTGCCACATAGCCTCATCAGATCGTGATGTTCCTGTCGATGTCATACTTGGCGCCAAACAGCTTCGTCATATTGAGACTTTCCTTTGAATGTCATGCGTGGCGCCAAATAGCCTCGTCTCATCGGGACTTTCTTGTGGGGATCATGCGTGGCGTCAAATAGCCTCGTCAGATCGAGACGTGCCTGTGGATGTGCGTCGCGCCAAACTCGTTCAGAAATATTTAAACTGTCAGCTGTATACAACGACTTTCTTTGAACAATAATTACAAATTGCTTTGAGCAAATGAAACCTGTAGGTCTTAGCGAGGACCATTTTTAAAAAAAAATCTGAACCTAAAGAATCACAAAGAACTGCACCAAATCACAAAAGCCACATCACAAGAGCAAGATCTAAAAGAGAAGGCAGATTTAACTCGAAGAGAAAATAATGATGCAATGAAGATGTTGACGTTCCACATCACTTCAAACAAAAGGTTAGAAATGAAACACTCATCAATACTGGAAAGAGCCATGACAGAGAAACTTATTTTCCTGAAATTTTTTTTTAATAGATTGATTTTATGAAGTCTAAGCGACATTAGCACTGACTCCTCGGATAATAAATGACGAAAGTAGCATTGGCTGCTTAGTCAATGAATGCCGAATGTTTCCTTATAAGGAAACGGCTAATATTAGCATTACCATTAGAGATGAGATGAACAGATACTACACGGGATTTACTTGACCTCCCACAGGGCCTGGTTGTGACACAAGGTCGGAGTTTAACGTGGGAAGGGAGGGGGAATGGACCCGAGTTTTCACCCGGGTCGCAGTGCTTTGGCTTTAGCTAGTCATAGCTGGTCTTGGCTGGTCTTAGCTAGTCAGACGTAGCCACGATACTACCAGCGCAGGGACGAATCCCTGCCGCCGGCCTGTATCGGAGAAGGAATCCCGGCCCCATAGGCGATCATTCAGTGAGTAATCTGCGAACAGATACTACACGGGATTTACTTGACCTCCCACACGGTCAGGTTGCGACACAAGGTCGAGTTTAACGTGGGAAGGGAGGGGGAATGGACCCGAGTTTTCACCCGGGTCGCAGTGCTTTGGCTTTAGCTAGTCATAGCTGGTCTTGGCTGGTCTTAGCTGGTCATAGCTAGTCAGACGTAGCCACGATACTACCAGCGCAGGGACGAATCCCCGCCGCCGGCCTGTATCGGAGAAGGAATCTCGGCCCCATAGGCGATCATTCAGTGAGTAATCCGCGAACAGATACTACACTTTGATCTCAGCCTGGTGGTTAGGGAGTGAAGAAAAGCGTAATTTAAGTAGCATTGGCTGCTCGGTCAATGAATGCCGAAAGTTTCCTTATA